>CM060964.1:129378447-129400947 GCA_030765045.1 Tenodera sinensis | reverse complement strand
ATTTGTGATATCTACTTGTGAGCATTATAAATTTAAGTTTGCTGAAACTAACCTGAGGAATGAAGATAAAATAATTTTAGAATAAAGTTATCAAATACATTCGTCAGATTCTTATCAAAGGTAAAACATTAGTCGTGAAGATATTAATAAATCCAAATATAAGTACAGTCTCTAGAAACTCCTAACAGCAGGCCCCCAAAAATGCTTTGCAGCACCTCTCCTTACCAACGGATAAACTTTTTATCTCAGCAGAGCATAGACCCTCAATGACAGTATTCATCATGCTAATAATAGTAAACGTTCCTAAGTATTGGGATGAGACCAACGGAAGAAGAGGAGACAGAGATTGCTTCTTGCATCCTGAAATGAGAAAGCAATACTCTTCTTCATACTGATAATAAAGGGCTGCCCATCTCGTATGGTAATTATGGAAGGACAAAATTGAACCTCTATGTTTATTGGTTCTTACTTGTGGATCCCGAAACACTTTCCGGAAATAAGAGCTATAAACCACAAGCTTCTTCTCACGGTTCATGCACATATGGAAGTTGACATGGTTTGCTCCATTAAAAGGGCACGGAAGAAATAATTTCATTTGCTAATTATCACACCATGGGACTGTAAACAATTAGCTGCATTATATTCCAAGGCAATGCACATTGAAGTGATAAACGGAGAATTAGGGAACTTCAATAAGTTTTTTATTTATTTCAGGCATCTTCATCTCCTCCTTCACTTCAAAACGAAGGCATTGCTAGCATATACTACTTCCTTAATTAGCAGAAATGCACTTTCGCCGAGAAGATTATGGAAAGCCGTTCCACAAGGAATCATTGGCACAGGAGGACCTCCAAAGGTGATTATTTACACATACCGGAGAAGAGAACTCGACTAAGTTTCCCACTAGCCTGCAACAAGTCTATCTGACTTTAAAGCCCGTAAGAACTGGCAAGTAAAATGACATCCACAAAACGCTACAACGCATACCATCAATTTCCTGTTCTTATTACACGAGCCTACTTTACCAGCTTATGGATGGAAGAGATATGGACGAAGATTAGTGTTTGAAGATCGACTTGTGCTACTTATATTTATTTTATTTGTTCACTTTGACCTGTAATCTCCAAATTCATCTAATAAGCAACTTGTGTTATCATTTGGAACGCAGCCGTGAAATGTACCATAATTTTAATGTATCACAAGCTTACGAGCAATCTTGTTATTGTTATTCTGAAAGCAATTCTTTAGGATGTAAAGAGATCTGAATCTGAATAAGCATTTGAATGTGTACAGTTACAGCGCAGTGCCAAAATGTGTTGGTATAGGATTAGGACTTAGCGGATGGTATTTGGCACGTCGACCCTTAAGAGCTCTTGTACCTATGCCCCTAGCGGGGCACCCCCGGCAGGAAGAATGAAGAGAGAGAATACCGAGGACCCTAGGAATCACAATAGAGCAAAGGGCAGGGTCCCTGCATTTCCATATTGAAACACCCCAGCGGTGTATAGTATAACCATCCACGGTCTTAGATATTCCATAGGAGGGTTCGGTGATCGGAAGCCGTCCCACCAAAGGACGAGGGTTCACAGAACGCATATTCCCTGCCATGCAACTCCACAAACCCATCCGACACTTACTACCCTGAAAGAGACCAGCTAGGTGAAAGGTGGGAGGAAATAAGAAGTGAGGTGAAATCGAGGGACAGGACATTTGGGCGATGTAATAAACCTATCCGGCATTCACCTGGCAACCCGGGAAACCCCCAAGAAAAAAAGAAAAGAAAAAGGAAAACATGCGTCAGGTAGACCGGCCGCTGTGATCAAAGCCGCGACCTACCGAATGCGAGCCACGGATGAAACCACCTGAGGCATCCCGCTCGGTGGAAAGGTATTAAGTAAAGAAATCAAGGAAAACACAGTTAAGCTCAAAGCATCTCTAACTGCAAACGGGTGATATTAATTTAACTAAGATAGCAGATGTTTTTCGTTCCTACTGTAATATATGCAGGCTGTGATCTACGACTACTGGCCTCTGAGGTACAGAATTTAAGAACAGAAATAACTGTATTTAACAATCTGGCTAATATAAGAGCTCGACATATCTCCAGTTTTGGTGAAGCAGTTTGCTCAACCCCTCGTTACTCGCGTGAATAGCCTTAACGTGTTTACTCACGTGGGGGACAGCCGTCACCCATTTTACATTCTTGTTTTACACATCAATGTTCAGCACTTTCTTAATAAAGATGGTTTTGTGGACTATAATGAGCCATATTTTCTTATATACAAAAAGAAAATGTGTGGAAAACGTATATAATAAAAATCATATACAATTAATACATGCACGTTTACTCATAAAATTAAGTATATATGTTCTCCTTAACTGCACTTTCTTTAGAAATATACCTAAAGAGACCCATTTTCTTTACCCTATCGGGTATCATCTATTGTAAGTAGAATTCCACTCATATTCCACTAAGTTTCAGCTTATTTCTTCTGGCATTCAACAGATGGAACAGTCGCTTTCAGGCAATTCACACGCGCGGGTCATTCAATGGCTAGAGTAAGCCCATTAGAACATTTTGTACAACATTTCCAGGTTGATTTATATTTTAATCTTCCACATCTATAACCACGTCCTCGGGTTGCTTTCCTTGTGTACTGTCTTCCCCAGATGGTTCTTGAACATCAAGTAATTCTCGAGCACGTCGTCAAACCTTTGCAGGAATTTGTGGAATTTTAGACCTGTGGCTTTATAGGTTCCCATGAAATATTAGAAATGAGATCTCCCTTGTCATATTTCTCTTTGGCTTTGTAAATGCAGAAGGCGTTGATTGCAGCTGTAGTTAGCAAGTTACAGAATTCAACTATAGGCCAGCATCTGGTGCTACTTGAAATATCATTTTTGCGATACAGTTTGTCCACAAAGTCAACACGTACCCTTGTCGTGTTATAAAAGGTTATAATTTCCGGCTCTTTTGGCTCATTTGTTTCAGGATCTATAGCAGCATCGTGAGGCATTGTGCAAACCAATAGCACAAACTTATTTATTTTAAGGTATTATGCAATAAGCATTTTGGTCTTATCAAAGCCAAATGAAGAATGTTATATGGGTTTTTGTGACGATGTTATGAGCTCCTTAACAATTTCCTTTTTGTTCTTGCGGAGAGTACCCACATAAGTCAAACCATTCTCTTCCAGACTGTCAGCAAGAGGAATACTTCCACACCAGGGATCGGCAAAACTGTACCGGCTGATGGTATGACGTAATACTACCGTCAGGGGCAAAGTAACGCGTAGTCCTCCCTCCTTCAATCAACAAGCGTTCAAACGTAAACAAGAAGTGGAGTACACCACATCGATACAACATACCTCTTTCAAAACCACGAAAACGCAAACGAACCTTCCTGTTTCATGAGGAGTGTGAATAACCATATTTTGCTGGGCTACGGCTAAAAATGTGAAATGAGTATTATGTTTGAAAGTTTCGATTGGTGCTTACTAGTCAAATATTAAATACATTTCAAACGTTGTCACTAGCACTACAATCACATCACAAGCTCGAAATCCTAAGGCATTTAAAATACTATTATAAAAACAATCTTTCTTCGTAAATGTAACAATAATATTCAAGATGTTCTCGGGCTTCGAGCCAGGTGTAGTGATGAAGAGCCATCGACGTTTCGGGAGTGTGCATCTCTCCCATTATCAGAATGATGAATGACTAGTAAGAGTAACAATAAGTAATATGTAACAATAAGTTTCACTATTCAATCTGGCGGCGCCGTGGCCGAGCGGTTAGCGCGCTCACCTACCACCTAGGCGGCCCGGGTTCGATCCCAGGGAACCACATGTGGTATTCGTGGTGGACGAAACGGTGTCAGGGCGTATTTTCTCCGGGTTCTCCGGTTTCCCCCGCCATCTCATTCCACCGGTGCTCCATCTTCATTCCATGTGTCATCAGTGTCACCGCCTGCGGTGCCGTAGTAGTAAAAGCAGGCGTTAAACACTACAACAAAAACAATTAACTATTCAACGAAGCTTCACAGTCTAGTGAAGAAGTGGATTACAACGTACCTACACTAAGTTTATGAAACCTTAAAGGTTGTTGCGTAAAACCACAGTTACAAATTGAGGTTATGAACTTACAAGGAAGCACAATATTGAAATCACAATTACAAAACAGGACTGGTTTACTTTCATGTAGAGAACCTAATATGACAACTTTTCCGTCTCTCCGTTCATTTGCTACGCATATTAGTGTTATGTGTGAGCAATTCTGTTCTAAAATGAAGATTGTAATATCTAAAAGCCGATCGCAATTGACATATGAAAGTCTTCGTGCTCCGTTGTCTGTCAGTACTTATGAATCAACGTTACATGTATGTGAAACCTTAACGCTCCTCATAAAGTCCCCCCCCCCCCCCCCAAGAAAGAACACCGGCAGCGGTGGTATGCGGGATGGTAAACTGATCGGTTATTTATACAGGAACCCCTGTCCGGAAGTGCACGGCCTGGGCGTTGTATCGCCTCGAAGTGTGAGATGGATGTACGTTCACATTTCATCAATAAACCCAACATTCAGCTGTATACATTGCAAACGGACTTGGAAATGTGTACTTCCTATATCATTGCAGAGCCTATATGGGCGGTGGTGAGCCTTATGCACATGACCAGATACATGCAGTTGTCTTTGAAGATTTCAATCGCTCCGTGGACTCGAGCCATAAGGTCCTCTGCTAACGTTACAGGTGTGCTATACGTCATACTCTATATACAACTCCACAGAAAATAGTGGAGAGATGTCACATCTGGTGAGCGTGCTGGCCACGGAACTGTTTCATCTCTACCAGTTCATCGATTAGGGTATGCGACGTTGAGGTTATTCTGCACATTTACATTAGTGTGCTGGAGCTCATATCGGCCATTTCCGCAGCTGTGTACTGGTACGTGTCGCACTGCTGTTAAAAAAGGCAATGCTGGAAACTACACAAATAACGCAGTAGGGTGCGCACGAAGGACTCTATGGAGGACTTTAGCGCATGCGCAGGAATGTTAGTATGCTCAGTTTGTTCATCCCAGTACACAGATGGCTAAAGGGTTGTATATCTTCCGTACTGATACCAAAACGAATGTTAGCAAATTGTCACAACCGTTCGTTCTCAAAATTCGAAGATTTCCAGCGTCCAAACCGTGCATTTTCGGACAGGGGTCCCTATTTGAAAAAAACCGATCAGTTTGCTGTTCCTTACACATCCGTCGGTTGTTGTTGTTTGTTGTTGTTTTTTTAAGCCCTCTCAGCCTATTTATAGGTATTAAGAATGTATAAAATGTGTGTTCAGTTCCTTTACAGCGCCTGTGCGGCTTTAAAACACCCTCCTTCTAACCGTGGAACATGTGTATGGCGGGTTACGTTCCCTGGCGTCACAATTCGTGCAACCGCGAAGACCACTTTCCCGACTCCTGTTCTGAAACAATTATCTCCTCTAATATCCCTATTATTTCCTTATCCTGGATCAATGAGTCTCATCACATCTTTTGGTGAGTTACTAAGTTTATAGGGTTCTTCTGGTTGAGTACCGAGGTACATATGAAAAATAGCTCTTGAGGTGTGTTAACCAGATTATAGTTCTAAATATTATAAACTAATGAGGGACAAAATAAATAAATAGCTCAGGAATGTGATGAGCTCGAGTAGGAGATTGCTACTAAGTAGTAGAGTATTGTACACGTGTGTACTCTGTGCATAATGTATGCCAAAATATATTAAAATGTGTATTGTGTAAAACAATAAGAAATAGAGAGAGAAGGGCGGAGGAAGCTACCTATTTTCAATGTTCCAAGTGGGAAACTATGGTATTACTGCTTAAAGTGTTCGAAAAACATTAGTAGCCGCATTTATGTAGTGGTATGCCTTTACAGTTATGTGTTCCGTGTTTTATTACTACATTAAATTCAACCATTTGTGACGTTGTTTTACCCTGGGTTATAATTGCAGTTAGTTGCAAATAATGTTATCTCAAAAGAATGAAGTATAGTTGTTTATAGCAAAGCCACCGTGACGTCACCGTTCAGTTGAAAGTTTTCAGGCTTGCTGTTCAACTAAACGTTAAGGTAAACTGTGGAGATAAGGTAATTGGTGTGTGCAAACGTTAAGAAGCCTAAATGATCAATAATGGTATATACATTCACAGTTTGTCGTTTGTTGTCTTCTGACTAAATACCTCCAAAGTACACTTACCCCTTTTACCCCAGTGAGTGTATATATATATATATATATTTCCCAAAGGGAAGGGTGCAGTCCAACAACAACAACAACAACAACAACAACAACAATAATAATAATAATAATAATAATAATAATAATAATAATAATAATAATAATAATAATAATAATAATAATAATAATAATAATAATAATAATAATAATAATAAGAAGAAGAAGAAGAAGAAGAAGAAGAAGAAGAAGAAGAAGAAGAAGATGAAGAAGAACAGCAACAATAATATGAGTAGTGGCAACAGAAAATGCGCTTCATCCTAGAGCGCAGATAGTAGCTGCAGGACAATGAATGGCGACGATGTCCGATGATGTGAAGTGTTTTAAGAGCTGGTTGCTATGCGATCACTTTGAAATGTTTTCTCTTTGCAAGGCCAAGGAATGAAAAAGCGAACAACATATTCGTATTTGAAAAAAAGTATAAGTATTGGCAAATTCAAACAAGTGAGAAAGACTATGCAAATGGTTCACTCAAAGGAAAAGAGAGGTATTGAACATAAATTGTGTGTTTTAACGAGGTCCACATTTTTTATTTCCTAAGCGTTTGTCTTTCTTTTACTGTTTATCATTTATGCTAAAATCATGGTGATTGAAGAGGTTCTCTGAGGACATCCCCAGAAAATTCACGGTATGACTTCGAAATGTCCATGGAATCGGCTGGATTCTGACTGTCCCTTCCACTGAGAAGTGGAGTGGGCTATAGCCACTCACTGTGTAAGATCTTCCGAAGAGAGAAGGTTGGACATCCCTGCTGAAATCTTACCTAATTTTATGGCAATTGTGTGGAGAACGGGTGGCTGAAGTTCTTTGCATAACTCTATAAGGAATTGACTATCTAGACTGATTTTAAGGATCATTCCTCACCATCTTTATTCTATTTTACAACCTGTTTTGTTAATTGTTGAGCACCTATTATTAAATGTCTATTGTAATGGCTCAGTTTCTTTTATTAAATGCAATTAAAAACAACAATATTTCAAGGTGAGAACGATAACCAATGTGATTATCTACCCGGGTTCAGTCGCTGAATTGCGTTACAAATAACACTCAAGATTAGGGTATTCATGCGTAGTAATGTTTTTCCCTATTTAAAATCGCGTTCTGTCGTTCCTTTGTTTGTGTATAAGGAACAACATAAAACTTCTATTTAAGCTGTAAAATTAATAGGAAGGTGTTGCTTTTTCGTAAGATGAATGAAGCATAGGTGTGCAATTAAGAAGCAAATGTTATGTTTTGAGTTATCGCACACATACACACCTCACCTCTCCAGAAACGGATTATTGTTATTGACTGACCCTGCAACAATTAGTTTATTGTAGCTTTGTCTCTCTCTCTCTCTCTCTCTCTCTCTCTCTCTCTCTCTCTCTCTCTCTGCACGATCACCCACCAAATTTCGTGCCCCTTACTATAGACATCGCTAACTCCTAGGTAAATTTTGGAAAATTGTTATATTCTCCAAAGATTTCTGGATAACTATGATGTTAATCAAAATGGAGTTGTGGGACAATTTTTATCTGAAAATGACCCTCGCAAAACTGTGTTAGTCAAATAGTACCTATCGTATGCGCCAGAATTTTTGATTGCTAAAAACGTAGGCTCTGGGTGGATAGATGGAATGAGTAGCTTCAACAAGACAAGACCACCGCCAATCCATGACATTCATTAAGATTGCATTAAACTCCGACAACTCAAGGTTTGCAAATATCACATTATCTCGTCACCCTTACGAGTTTTCTATTCCGGTTTATTCCTTTGGTGTGTGTGTGTGTGTGTGTGTGTGTGTGTGAGTGTGTGTGCGTGTGTGTGTGTGTGTGTGTCGCAGGGAGACACCTCGAACCACTGCGACCCCGACATGGTTCTTTTCTGGGCTACCACCCACCCAGTGTGAAGGGATGTGGCGAAGTGAGATGTGAGGCTTATCACAGAGTGGAGCCAACGAAGTCCCGAGACGCATAGAAGTCCCTAACTGTTACAGCTATTGACACCTGGCGCACAGCCGAAGTGTGTCCTCTACCCAGGGAGAGGGCGACAAGGCGACCCTTGCGGCCCGGGCAGGAACTTCTAGGGAGGCCCAGGGAAGCAGTTCCACTGCGCAATCATTTATGCCATCTGTCCACATTCGCCAATACGAACTGCGCTACAAACCAAACCTGAAAGATGACAATGGAGGGAAATGAGAAATGAAGGCAAAGGAATCCATGCAGAAGAGATTAATGGTCCCACCATTCGCTTAAGTAGCACGAGGAAACCACGGAAAAACCCATGTCAGAGTGCGCGGCCACGGGGATCGAACACGCTACCTCCCGAAAGAGGACCACAGACTCAGGTGCACGTTTATCTTTGCTAAAACCTTCCAAACCGCTTGTTTATTATCTACCAGGACCTTTACAAGTCTAGTAGACAGTGTCAAAGGTGCGCTAGGAAAACACACTCTACCAGCACGTGGACAAAAGGTTGCCGCACAGCGACAAAGAGGTGCAGGGTCCCGTTTGAAAAGGTAATCTTCGTAAACTGGCAGTAACCCATGCATAACCAAACCAAAATTAATCTCCTCGCGACGAGATACGCGAGAGGAAATTACCCAGTTTATCTGAAGTTCTTTCACTGCTCTAAGCTTATTACTGCGGCGAGCTGATCACTCTTCGTGTCAGCACGGCAGCACATCAAGTCAAAAGTCTTCTGGAGCAGTATGACAGATGGTAATGCAGGTGCCACCTTTGTTGGCATATCCCCCATTTCATTCCCCGGAAAACCTGTGTGACAGGGAATCCCTGCATACACCACATTAACGCCAGGAGCGTATAAAACACGGAGGGAATCGTGGATACGTTGTACAATAGGATGGTAGTTTTACAGCTCACAAAGATACTGAAGTGCACTAAGAGGGTCACTCAAAGTTAGGTAGTCACCCAATTTGTGACGGCACACATATAAAGCGGTATATGGCATACGGCTCTGCATTATAAATGTATGTGCTATTACGAAAGCCGAATATATGTCGTTCAGTTCCATAAACATAAGCACTACCAACACCGCTGGTGCTCATAGATCCATCAGTGTAAATCATACGTTGGTCAGTGTAACCTGACAAAATTTTTAAAAAGGAAGTGTAGATAGATACTAGAGATAGGCGTCATGGGCTTCCGTTGTACGGTCATTCCAAAATCTACATGGGATGTGCAACGCAGCCAAGGAAAGTAGAGTCCCTCCCTGTTGGGAAACATATTTGCCGTATGAATAGGAAAACCCGCTGGCCTTTGAATAAGGGAGCTCTTCTTACGTGGTTCCTTTAGCACGGTGTTGCAAAAATGAAACGAACGTTGGGTGCATAGATATATACCTAAGCGTGCAACCATAGTTTCCTAAGACCATCTCACGCCGACATTTCAAAAAAGGCTCTGCCAATTCGGCGCAAAATCTCACAACTGGGCTAGTTGGGAAAGCTCCAATTGCTATGCGAATACACCTATTATGGACTGTGTTTAATCTTTTCAGCACAGATAATCATGTTCAAGAATTAACGATACACCCATAATCTACTTTGGATCGGACCAATGCGCGATGCATTCGCAGCAAAACTGTCCGATCCGCTCCCCACGATTTGCCATTTAGTACCCGCAACATATTCTGTGATGAGGAGCTAAAGTTCTTATCGTGGATCAACCCCAGGGAACGCGTCTTATCTGCGAAAGAAAGCAAATCTGCCAAACAATGTACAGTTGAGCACCTCTGTTGCACTCAGAGGACCTATGTAGCAGCAATCGTAAAACCAGTCAGGTGCTTACGAGATATGCATCGCCTTTGCATATGACGGGGGAACCAAGGCTGGCGCAAGGTATAGGTATATCATGGAGTCGCATAAAAATTATTAACGTGAAAGAATAATTCAGGATACACTTAATACGTTAGATGGCACTATTTTTAACAAAATAACCTTGTGCTATAGCAGTGTAGCAAATACTGATGAACCGCGCCTGGTCGAATAGCTGAAGGTAACCAAAATAATCAAACATAAATATAACTCGAGTGCAGACATAGTTACCTACACAGGGAGCACAGGCAAATGTTTCCTACGTTTGGCTCTTCTACAGTTACAATATATTTTGTGATTTTTTCCCCTCAGCGAGCTCTATGATGGAAATATGTAAGTGTACCCCACAATTAAGAAAGCTCACCTTACAAAGTTTTAAATAATGTTATATCTTGTTAATGGTAGTGCAATCACATCCTAGCGTGTACAAATTTTGCGAAAGCAACGAGGGAGGAAAGGAGGAAGCAAGGAAGGAAGAGAGGAAGGGAAGAGGGGAGGAAGGGTGGA
Source organism: Tenodera sinensis (assembly GCA_030765045.1). Taxonomy (NCBI): domain Eukaryota; kingdom Metazoa; phylum Arthropoda; class Insecta; order Mantodea; family Mantidae; genus Tenodera; species Tenodera sinensis. The sequence goes on along the minus strand of CM060964.1, from coordinate 129,390,356 downwards.
ATGGAGGAAGCGGAATGGGGGAAGGAGGAAGGAGCTAATTGGGAAGGGTTAAGGGAGGAAGTGGGGAAGGGGGGAATGGGGAAGGGAGGAAGGGGGAAGTGAGGAAGGGAGGAAGGGGGAAGGGGGGAAGGGAGGAAGGGGGAAGGGTGGAAGGGGAAAGTGGGGAAGGGAGGAAGGGGGAAGTGGAGAAGGGAGGAAGGAAGTACCTAATGGAAGAGAAGGGATAAGAGAGCTCTAACAGAACTATTACAGCCACACTTAGTATCGTAGTTTGGTGACTTATGTATGTAGTCAAAGGGAACATTGTTTCCGCCACGCCCAGAGAGCTGGATCCTACAGCAACGTTCTGGCCTGACAATAAGCTCCCGAACTGATTATCATTTTCTGCCGTAGACAACAAGGAAATTTAAGTTCATTTTGAGATTACACACCGTAATGCCAACTCACAATATCGTAAGTGCTTTTAGTTCCGCGCTTCATGGTTAACAATTATTAGAGTAATCAATGATAAATAATTGTTCCTTCCCACAAGTCATGTGTAGAATGACCGCAATGAAAATTTCAATGTGATTGTCAAGATTTGAACCACGGTTCTTCCGATTTCCACTTTTCAACCAACTGAGCTACCATAGAACATGCCGGCACAACATTAACTTTCTCAACCGATCCCCCAAATCCCACGGTTTGGTTTAATAGAGCTAGTGTGCTGGTGTTCGCGCGGGTCTACTGGAAATTTGAGATTCGAAACTGTCAGACTTAAAACACTCGAGTCAGACCGCACTATGTACAATAATCATGCCAGGAACACCGCATATTGATAAGGACACTCTCAGTACATCAAACACAAATAGCATATTAATTTCAAGGCAGTAATCACTTTCCCATCACTTGTTTCCAAAATATGTAGCTTCTGAATTATTCAAGCGCTGTTCATGAAAATTAACTTGTATTAGTATATGGAACTAATCTATTAATCAGAAGAAAAAAAAGAACAGTTGTGGTTTAAATTGCACAGTTTTTGTTATTAGCAGCTGTATTAATTGCTTGATATAGCTGCACATATTTGTGATTTTAAGTACTTTTCCCAATTAATGCTGTCACATTAGATATTTCATACTTGTACACAAGACCAATTTAGCGGAATGCAAGGGTATCATGATTTTTCGAGGCCTTCCTAGCTTTTCCTTCTTTCCCTCTCTTTACCCCTGTCCAATGACTGGGCGGTGTTCCTGCCCCTGGCTGGACATAGTTAAAACTAGGCGCCGGTTGCATGTTGTCGGCATTTAAGTTAAGCTTGCAGGGAAGTTTTCTACTGCCCCTACCTAACGGGGTAGGTTGGGTAGGGACGGTATAGTCCCATCGCTTTACAAACGGCTCACTGTAGCGGTGAGTTATCCTCCCCTTCCCTCCCACCACTACTGTCAACAAACATGAAACGGGTACAGTAGCTCTCAACCTAACGTATTTGCAATCGCGACCGAAGCCTAGTTATAACCAATGACACGTCGGCAAGAAAGAAAGCTTTTGATTATATCTGATGGCTCACTAAATGGTTACTCATTCAGCTAAAACTGGTGCTTATTTCACACCATGCCGTACACATCAGAAACTACACGTGGCCAGATTATTGGTCTACGTCAAGCTGTTAACACAGTTCCACAAATATATACTAACTCTATATACCAAATACTATAGTAAAATACATTACCTAAAGGCTTTAGTAATTTACGTTGGATTTTAACAACCCAAGATTTGGGACTTATTGCATAGGTTATTAGAAGAAAACCTTTCATTCGAAAGCAGAAACTGCATTCTAAAATAACGTAATAGACAAATATGTTAAAGCAATTTTGATACGAATTTTAGTTCCAGTATAAATATAGGAAGAATTTGTAGAGGAATTAAACATTTTTATGCTTTTCAAAATAATATTGCATTATATTTACTGTAAAGCTTTACACGTTTTTGTGATTCTAAGGACAAAGTTAGTTTTTGTTTTAAGGCAGAATCGCTTCGCTAAATAAATACTGCTTATTGAAGCTATATTTGCAACACTTTCTATAATGGACGTTAAGAAATTGCAGATGAATCTGAAGAAAATACCTGGCCAGGTGTAGCTACCCTTCCCCACCCGCACCTTTCCTTGCCCTCATTAAAGCGCTGTCTCTAGTCGCGTATTTCAACTGTCAACACTTCATTGGTCAGTATTTATGCTTCACTCCCTTTGAGACCCCCGAAAGACGATACAAAACAAACAGATGCTTCCAAACAGTGAATTTTACTACAGCAGACGCAACATTTAATTGCGGCTGATAGGTGACCATTACTATTCTATTTTCAGTTGTGCAAATACATTTTGTGGGCGCAAATAATATTTATATCACCGACTTTACAGTGTGGTTTCACAGGCTGTTTAACCAAACCACACCGCAAAGCGTGGCAAGCCTATGACTGTATGTCGTGTTGAGCCACCCGCCATTCAATTTTGCGTTGGCCATTCAGAATTAATCTGAACCACCAATTTCTTTTGTGGATTCCGCTTCCTTTAAATTAAAATGTTTTAGTTATGAAAGTTCAAAATATGAAATATTTTAGCGTACTTAAACTTGTTAAGAGGATATAAATATTATGTAAAAGTGGGTTGTTCAGATTAACAAGCATGCATCTAGATACACTAGGAGGAACTTTCATGCAATTTTATCAAACGATTTTGAAATGAACGCCTTTTATGTGAAGGAAAACAAGCAATCGGGAAAACAAGTATTAAAATGCGCACCTGCCACTCTATTAAATCTACAGAATTTAAATGCTTGTAGTTCTGGTAATTATCACAATATCGATTAAAACAAAGTTTATGATAAATTTTGAAGTGTTTCCAATTTAATTGTTGAGAAAGAAAAAATATGAGTATACTATGTTTCTAAAGCTCAATATGTTAGCATGTTTCCGAGTTTAATATAATATGCAGATATTATTTAGGCTTATTGTTGCGAGCTTTTCTTCTTTCTAATACATTATTATCATGACAACAGGAGCATTGATGGCAGCAGGTCGTGTGTTTTCCATGTGTAATGAAGAAGTTGAGTAGCTTTATCCACATTTACACAAAACGAATTTACTAAAACGCAAGGGTATCATGATTGTTTAACGAGGCCTTCCTAGCTTCCCCTTCTTTCTCTCTTTACCCCTCTCCAAAGGCAGCAGTATTCGTGCTACGGGCTGCACATAATTGTAACCAATGACACGTTGGCTTGAAAGGGAAGTATTGACTTCTTCTAGTCGTTCATCGCTCAGCAAATCGTTACCCCTCTCTTTACCCCTCTCCGATGACAACCATTTTCATATTACTAGCTGGACATAGGTATAACCAATGATACGTCGGTATGAAAGGGAGGTATTGGTTTTTCTGGTCGTTCAGTAAATCGTTACTCACTACACACCATGCCGTATACATCAGAAGCTACACGAGGCCAGATTATTGGTCCTTGGCAAGCTGGTAACACAGTTCGACAAATTTCAGAAACCGTCCAAATTCACAGAAATGTACTTATATTTTAATGCCTCCCAAGAAAGATATTAAAGGAAAACGTCTCATTTGAAAACAGAAGCTGTATTATATTATAACGTAATGGAAAATATGTAAATGTTATTTCAATATGAATTTCAATTTCAGTATAAATATATGGAAAATTTGTAGAAGGATTAAACGCTCATGTTTTCAATATAATACTGCATTACATTTGCTGTAAATTTTACGCGGTTTTCTGATTCTAAGGACAAAGTTAACGTTTTTTATATCTACCACAGAATCGTTTCATTTAATAAATCCTGCTTACTTCAAGCAACTTTTGCAATCCTTTCCATAACAGGCATTATTAATTTGGTGACAAATATAAATAAAATTGAAACGCGACTTTTTAAAAGGCCAGGTGAATGTTACCCTTCCCCTCCCCCATCACCTCCACCTTTGCTTGTCCTCATTACAGTGCCACGCCTCTTGCCCGGTATTGCAACTGTCACTGGTCACTCACCCCTTTCTAGACTCCGTAAGACGATAAGAAACTGAGAGATGCTCCCAAACAGTGTATATTACTAAATTCATTTTGTGTACTTGATGTTATTCCTATTGGCCTAACACTCACAATTGGATTTCGACGGCAGAAACCTTTAAGCTTTACATATTCGGGTGCCTATTTTTATTTCACGAGCTGTTAGTGATAAACTCCCTTATTATCAATGTTAATGTGGCATATTTCATCAGTCCACCTCTGTAGCATGACGGCTAGTGTGTCTGCATAACGTTCAAGAGGTCGCAATTTCGAATCTCACTTAGGGCGAGTTATCCAGATAACATTTTCTCCGAGGTTTTCCCTTATCCTGGGAAGACGAATGTCGGATAACTTAAAGTTCTATGGACCTGGGGCTCAGCTGAGCATCATTTCCCCCATTTCATTAATTCACCATCCGACATGACATTACGTTGGAGGACGTTAATTAGAAAAGAAAAAAGAAAAGCATGTCCCCTCTCTGAATATTTCGCGCCGTCTTATCGTACTTTCAAAATGGCAAGTTACTGCTTCATCTCTCCGTGTTTCCAAATTGCAAGTGATCTTATAGATGTCCGTTAAATATCAACATATAGCTTGCATTTCCTCTCTCTCGTTACGTAAGCTTTACTTTACTCCTACTCGTTGATAGAATTCCATTAAAGTAAGCGCCATTTTCTTCTTGGTGGATAAATATTTGTGGAACTTCCATAGCTCGGCTTCTCCATGTGTTTTCCATGGGAAATGATGTGCCAACAAGATAAGGCGCGTCTCACCAGAACGTTAATTTTGGCCTATACTAGGAGGTTATATTGTTCTGGACACGTCTGCTGAACTTACAAAGGATTCCTCTGCCAATAGTCTGGCGCCTTAAATAAAATGTTTATATTGAGTATCTAGAAGCTCTGCTACCCAATGCGAACATATATTTCCTTCTGCTCTAATATATGAGTGACCTTATGAAGATCTCGTAAAGGGAATCACCGTGAACATGATTTTCAGAATGCCTAGACTCCCTAAGTGGAATCCTGTAGAGCAAAGTTACAAGTATTCATAAATCAAAGCACAAGAAAAATAAGAGATAAGCAGATGGTATTAGCTGTAGTAAACTAATGAAGAGTGAATCTGCAAACAATAATACTTATAAGTTTCATATGATACAGCTCATTAATACACAACGGAATGTAAAAAAATGATGTTAATGAACAATATATGCATTTTGATGTAAAAATTATAAAGTAGTGATTTTGCTGAACACTATATGCAAGATGAAATTCACTTCTATAAGTCAGACGATTACGGAGCTATTTTTTGTAGTTGTAAGGGTGGTGGAGTCTTTGCATTTGTTCTTCCTGCATTGCACTAAATTTAATGTATCTATGTCTACTGTTCTCAGAAACATTCTTAAATAACAGCTGTGAAGATAATTCTACTGACAGTGTTTTGCTCGCCCAAATGAGGAAACAGGGGTGTTTTATCAATACATTCCAATACATTCTTTCTGTTTGGTATCAAATACAATAAAAAATGAAGCAGATTTTGCCATACCAGTGAATTTGATGAAAAGCATATCATTGTGCTCGATTTAAGTAATATTCACTAGATGAGTAAATTATTATTATGCTCATAGTGCACCTTACCCTTGCTCATGTATGGGCAGCTAAGGGCCCTACGTTTATTTACACCTTCTAGTTTTTGAACGAATGCACCTATGCAACCGCCTGACCAGGACATCAAATATTACACCTTACTTGACTGTTTGGTGGAGCGACAACCTGATCCGATTATTTCTATAGCTCCAAGAGTGACTAATAGGCAGTTACGTGTCGCAGAGGTCAACCAAACTCTGTGCACATGCTCTCATCATGTTACTGACATATGTTTTTCCTCGTTTGTTGTGCAATATTGCTTTACCATTGCAAGTAGTATGTTACTACTTCTCACACACACGAACGTGATCTACAAAATCCCAAGGATTTGGAAGAGGTGCATCGTCTACCTTGTAATGATGATACCTTACACATGTATGACGACTTGTGTGAATCAGATGACTAATTCTGAAGATACACTGAAAATTAGATGTTTAGATTCAGAATCTCATAATAAATAAGAGGACGAAAGCAATCTATGTCGTCATAACATGTATTTTTTTCGGTAACATCACATGCTTGCCAAACATATCATTATTGTTATTATTATTATTATTATTATTATTATTATTATTATTATTATTATTATTATTATTATTATTATTATTATTATTATTATTATTATTATTATTATTATTATTATTATTATTATTATTATTATTATTATTATTATTATTATTATTATTATTATTATTATTATTATTATTATTACTATTATTATTACTATTATTATTACTATTATTATTACTATTATTATTACTATTATTATTATTATTATTATTATTATTATTATTATTATTATTATTATTATTATTATTATTATTATTATTATTATTATTATTACTATTATTATTACTATTATTATTACTATTATTATTATTACTATTATTATTATTACTATTATTATTATTATTATTATTATTATTATTATTATTATTATTATTATTATTATTATTATTATTATTATTATTATTATTATTATTATTATTGACAGTACATTTCAAATTAGAAGTAGTATACCTGATCATCGCAATTTGTTATGTTTCCATGTGGTGTAGTACAAATTATAGCCTATAGTGTACTCATACTAAGCTTTATTTATCTTTGTTAATCTAGTAAGGTGTGCCAATAAAAACTATGTATATTTAAGCTAAATGAAGTTAAACATGGAAGTGAAGGAAAAATACAATTAAAATAAATAGAAGCATATAAGCACAAATATAGCAGGGGTCTACTAGGCACCGCGCGAGTAACTGTGTTCTACTAGGGCGCACGCCTAGTGGAGGGTTGATTATACCCAGATAGGTATATTACGAATTTTAATACATCTCAGTGTCGAGCTGAAGTAGCTACTATTTTGTTTTCTCTCATGTGTCTAATCGGTTAAGTCATATCACTTATAATAGCCAAGTAACATGAGTGTGCAAAAGGAGGTAGATATGTCATGAAATCATCAGTTGTGCGTGTGCACAGACGGTTAAGTCACTCACCAGCAGTGCAAACTTGGTTAAGTCAGTAATAGAGCTGACTTAACTTGCTATGCACTACAAATTTAAATGACTTACCCAACTTGACACTAAACCTAACTGGTGACCGAGTATTTATTTTCATTGCACTAATATGAAGATAAAGTAATGCAAAACAACTAACTCTGAATTGTCAACAATACGCATGAAAAAATCTCTGTATATAATTTCAGTAAAAACACAGAGAAACCAGTTACCATCTGGTGTCACTTTTAGCTACTTATACGAAGAATACTTAAACGCTATTCCTGGAAAACATGTTGGTAGGAGGATCTACGAAACTACTTTTGATGGTCTTGAACTACAAAAACCAAAAGGGGACGCGTACCAGACATGTGACAGACTTAAGCTGTAGATAGAGGACTTTGGAGGCGAAAAATATTAGAGTTTGAGAGTAAGAAATGCACCAAGAAAAGGTTGACCTGGCAAATTGGGTGCTCCATCAATTGTCCTCTAGTTGTTAACCAGCCAGGAGTCATTCTCTGAAGATGCCCAACGCAGTCTTGGGCGAAACGTCAGAAAATTCGTCGACTGGACCACGGCCTTCAAGCTCGGAATCTACCATCTATTGGATAAAAGATCGTTTGGAGGGACATATAGTGGCTCTGTTTTCGAAAGGTTTCCTTTGGGCAATTATTTCTCAAAGATTTGCCAGTTTTCTCAGAAGAGGAAATAAATCTACAGGAATCAAACCTTTAAGAAGTATTCTGGTCCAAATACAGTAAACCTAGCAAAAATAGGACTTGCTGGACCTACTTCCATTTATCTCGGCCACATTCTGGGAATTCTAGAGCATTGAAAATATCTGTGCTCTCAGTATACTTCCAAATACTGATACAAATGAGGATTTTGAGTGAAGAATGTATTTTTATTATTCATTATATTTTGGATGCTGAAAACAATTTCATGGAAGTTTAAAGAAAGTATATAACATTAAAGTCATAATAATAAAATGTCTTGTTTCTTTAGTTTTATATTATATTTTGCCAAGTTCATTAAATTTAACAACTTTTTATAAAAAGGCTAAAATATTTATCTATACGATTATAAGATATTTTCAAATACTACAGTAATATTCGGGTTGTCTCCTTAGTGCGGTGGTAGCGCTTCTGCTTACCAAGCGGAAGACCAAGGTTCGTTTCCCGGCACCAGCGTGGGAATTTTCTCCGACTGGGAGACCTGGCACAGGGTGCGCTCAGCCTCGTTAGGTCCCTGAAAGGCCAATCGAGGAGCTACTTGATTGAAAAGTTGGGTCCTGATTGCGTAGACTACATAACCGGTCAGGATGCTGAGCACCAGAATCGCACCACACTCTTGGCACCTGTGGTAGTTAGAGGTGGTGGCCGCAGCGGCTAGGCGGTAAGGGCTCTTGCGCCTTGGGTAACTATTATTAATAGAGTGATGTCTTGTTTCATTATCCTTGTACTATTTTTATGCTGTCAAGTTCTGTTAAATGTGAATTCTACATAAATATGGTGATATTTCATCCCCATGCGAACTACAAGAATTGATTACACACTTAAAAATACAATTTCATTGTATATTCTAGTAGAAAACAATAAATTTTCCACTGAAATCATTAATATGGCACTTGTGTGGGAGTGGATATGTCAAAATGCACCGTGAAAAGTCACGTAAGCCATGCATCTCTAACCCTTCAGATAATCCTCAGATAAGGGATGAAGATTTATAGGAATTAAAGCAACCTGATGTATATATTCACAGTATTAACCAACGAATATTTTTTTAAAATGTGTAGAATTTTGGCACATAAGGGGTTTGGGAAATTGATTGTAATCTTTAATTTAGTTTTTCTCTTTATGAGGTTTTCTGACGTAACCGCTTTTGCACACCCAGTCGAGCATTAACGCAGGTAGGCAGTCCGGTCAGTATTCGCTAATGCCCAGTGGCGGTAATTAGCCGCGTCCAACAACACAATCTAAACCAAGAATCAGTTCATTCATGTTTTAAATATTTCGCCCTAGTAAAAATGACAAAGATTTGAAATTACAAACTGTTTAAATTCTGGTACGAAATATGAGAAAGCAAGTCATAGTTATAAATGCTCTACGCACTGTCATACAAATTGAATACTAGAATTATACAACAGCTCAGATATAAATACAACGCTATTTTAAGTAGGCTAATTTCAGACTAATAGGAGGCATATTAATATACAGAGTAATGGATTCAAAACTGTATGGAGTATTATACAAATTGAAACTAAAAGTAATACTACTTGTACCTCTGTCACACTACTTTGAGTCTTTAATAAGTGTTACTTTGAAGCTTTTGAACAACACTATAAAAATCATAAATTACAGCCATTTAATTTAACGCAAAGGCAAAAGCTATTGTCGATCGTAATGTTACTCGTATATCTAATGTCTCAATTTTAAAACTGGATGGAGTGTCAAGATATCAAGATTTCAGGTTATTATTTTTCTAAACATAGTGAAATATTCATGCATTGGCAGCGTTTAACTGCGTTAATAACCCGTCCACCTGGTAGAAGAACAGGCCGTACAGTCAACGACTTTAAAAATATTTACGCCTGGCTCTGTGCTTTAATCGAACATATGATCGTTTTACTGGGTCTTGGGCTCTAAAACGCATTTTATTGGTGTTAATTTCTTACAGCTCGTCATGCCCTCATGAAGAAACAAATAGGATTGGTTAGTCTCTCCCTTCACTCTTAACGTCCATGTGATCCGCCATTAGAACAGGTTGTTGTTGTTGTTGTTGTTGTAGTGTTTAACGCCCGCTTTTACTACTACGGCACCGCAGGCGGTGACACTGATGATACATGAAGATGGAGCACCGGTGGAATGAGATGGCGGGGGAAACCGGAGTACCCGGAGAAAACCCGCCCTGACGCCGCTTCGTCCACCACGAATACCACATGCGGGTCCCTGGGATCGAACCCGGGCCGCCTAGGTGGTAGGCGAGCGCGCTAACCGCTCGGCCACGGCGCCGCCTAGAACAGGTTGGCCTGGCCTGCATAGGGAGTGTATTACCAAACACTACTGCCCATTGGCATTGTCTTGAGTAAGGACTTTGCTATGTAGGGGCAGAAAAGATATACATAGTTTTGCATCGTCCGATGATACAGGCGGCATATGGTCCGCCTAGGAACTCCACTTCATAACTCGGAACGTCATTTGTCGCCAGTTGTGTTGGTTGTCCATCCCCTTTACCCCTGCGATAACATTGCGTGTCCAATGCTGTTTAAGAACACAGCATTGCTATAAAGCGCTTACTGAGTAAAACAATATGGCCGAGCGTTTAATTTGGTGAATTAGTTTTGTCGTTTAATGTGAAATACTAACATAGTTGAAACATTATTTGAACTGCAAAAATCCAGTAAGTTTCTGTTGAACACAGACATATACACTGAATACCTATACTAAGGACAATAACTAACAGCACATGGCTATTCTTATCGTATCTCATACTCAAGCATTTTCCCTTCGTATCCTCTGCCTTTCCTCACCTTTTTCTGTTTTGCGAGGCGTCTGATAAAATTGTGTTTCAAGTTAATATGGTTTTGTTTGAATATCATGTAGTAACACCTAGTTTACTCAACATAAAGTTCATCCCAACTTTGCAATAAAGTTAGTCAAACATGCTACGAATCACAGCAAAAATTGCACTTTTACAAACAGTGTGTATGCAGTTCGTTTAAACTATAATTTCAAAAGCTTAATATTATGGTATAATTAGTAAACAAATATTTATACGTGTTTGTTGCGTGTTTTATGTTTTTATTTCTCTTTTGTTTCTTAGCATGCTTTAAACAAATAGTTCATTCATTACAGAAATTATCAAATTAATGAATGAATTTGAAGCGCTAACGCTGCTTAACTTTAGCTTAATGCCACGAAAAAAAACATCAAATGCCGTTTAACAAGCAACTTAATTTAATAGGAATCGAACCCTCTCCTACAGTGTAGGAGCAATAAATAACCGTATATACTTCAGATATCTGAAACGATGTTGTTTCCGATGGTCTTCCAAACTAATGTAGATGCACGAATGATGATAAAATAGTGAAATAACTTCTTAATTTTTTAGACCCGCAAATATCACTGTATCTCAGAAATATTACCCTGAAAATGTATTATAACGTAAACTTTTTGTTCGAAAAACTCAATAAATAGGCATTAAGATTATTTTTAATTCTGCCTGTGTTTACCTTCACCTATGAAAAGTGGTTAAGATGATAAATAATGTATATTCAGGCATATATTACGCATATGCTTACATGGACATATAAATTTATGAATAATTAAATGCATACATAAAACACATTTAAAATGTACTTTTGTTTGTTTAAACATTAGCATTAATCATTCAAATAAATGTTCATAATATTTTCAATTAAACGTTTAATATATGTATATGGGACTTGTGTACTCATATGTTTATTTAATCTAGCACTCAGTAACGTTAAACATTAGGCACTAGGAATATTTTAAATCATTCACTAAGCAAAATACTTAATAATTATGTATAATAAATTATATAAAATAATTATATGCCTCTTTAATTTCTAGATTACATTTCTAACAAAATTAACTTCGTGTGATATGTGACGTGCACGGCATTTCACGAGCAAACAGATATGACTAGTAAATGTTGCTAGCAACGTCTTCATTTCTGTAATGAAGCTCTAAGTCCCATAGTTG
>CM060964.1:129330947-129373447 GCA_030765045.1 Tenodera sinensis | reverse complement strand
GCTAGACCCTATTGGGTCCAGTGATGTACGCAGACATTGGTATTGAAACGAAAGGAGTACAGAAGCTGATCCTTTTCAATTGCCAATAAAATACAGGAACCCGCCTCTTATCAACCAGAAGAACCTTATTGGTGTGTTGTCCCTTATGATATACGTACTAGTAGCTATTCAGACTGTTTCATGCCCCTTTGTGCTTACAATGAGGAGCAAATTCAACTGCAGAAACCTCCACAGTTTAAGTATTATTTCAAAAACACAAATTTTATGCTGAACGTTTCCAGTTTTGTTTAGTAAACTTTTAGTATTACAATCTAAAATTAAAAAAGAAAAAAATTATTAAATGAAAACCACTTTTCTCTAAATATATTACGATTAAATATCAGTAAACACACAACCTTTTTCTTCCGTGCATCACGATTTAATATAGGCTTAGAACTTTATAAGAAATTGAAAATTATCTTCAATACTCTCCTATATGTTCCATAATGTTCCCTAAGGTTCATTTTGTAGTATAATATAACCTAACTACAATAACTGAGTTACACATTCTCATCGAACATGCATCTATTAATATTTCGGAAATAAGTCAGTATGGCTTATAACAATGCCTCTCCGGCTGCTTCGGTTACTAATAGACGCACAATTCTATTCGGGAACAATGTTTATTTAAAGTATACAATGGAACTTCATAACATGTATACATGATATTTAGAATGACAACATCAGCATCAACGTACTTCAGCAAACTTTACTTACTCAAACAATTATAAACAATGATGAAAGCAACCTATTTTCCGAAATTTTGACATATTACTTTTTTCAAAATATTTTCTTAATTAAGAGCCTCTTTAGTAAACGATCAGGAACTTTCTACCAGTTGAAGATACTAAATTCTTAAGCTTAATGAAAATGTTCAGGATTCTAGCTTTTTTAGTTCTTGATAATCAAATGTACCTACATAAACATGATGACAATAATTGTAAAGTACAAATGGAAGATATAATACTATATTTATAAAATGTAAAATAATTCATATATGAGAACAATATTGAAGTTATTGATTGAAGAGTATTTAACATGTGTAAAGAATTGCAGTTCTTTGTGATTTACAGTTCCTATCAAATAAGATTTGACGTAATACCTTGCAAATGTGACCAAATAATGCCAGCTTCAGTGCATGATTCCTTAAAACTTGAGGGTTTATTATTGTCTCCAAGAGAAGAATGTGAGCTAGCATTACCAAGTCTTATTCTACAACTGCTTCAACAAATAAGGAAAGATCCCAAGGGGGGGGGGGGAGGTTACTTTGTGACCACCACTAGTAACGAAATGTCTGAGCAATTTTTAAAACAAATTTATTTTAAAACTGGGTATTATATGTTGTCATGTTTATAAATGTAATAGTTGACATTGTTTAACTGTTACTTTTTTACTTCTTGTTACATGAATCACTTTAGATATTATGCCAATCCTTATCACAGAACTTATATCATTAACGGAGGTGACCACCGCTGGTAACAAACTGTCCAAGCAATTTTTAAAACGCATTAATTTTAAAATTGGGGGTTATAGTTTGTCATGTTTATAAAGGTAATATATAGCATTGCTTACCAGTTTACATGAGCCACATTATACCGACGGAACAGTCCTTTATGACCACCTTGACATTTGTTTCTCTTTGAAACAATTACGCAATTCAGTAGTGGAAACAGTGATTGAAAATAACTATTAAATGCATGCCCTTAATCAAAACATTAAAAGACAGAATTTACAAAATTACAGAAGGCGGGCATAAAGTAACCCTCCCCCCTCCGTTGGTAATGCTAAGCGTAACCCTGTCTGGTCAAAATTTGGAGAAGTGAGACCCTTACATACACCAAATTTATTCAGTGTATTTCGTATAAAACTGGATATTGAAACAAACACCGCTCGGCACTCAGGTTTGCTGTACATGGGTGATCCCAAGCTGTAACCTAGTAATTGTTGATTTTGGAGGTAAATATGCACATGTTTAAGCTGCAAAGTGGCTATGTGCATTGAGACCAAAGTGCAGTAGCATGGAAGAAAATAAAGTCACAAATACTAGAAGAGACAGAAAAATAGCTCCTATGGGCTACTGCTGATTTATGTACAGAAATTAGCCCCACAGTTTCCGATTAAACATTTAAGAAAGATGCGAAAAATTTCCCTACAACATCAGGTAGATTAACGTTGCCAATTTTCTTAGCTGGAAACATACACCCAAGTTTTAATCAGTAAACAATTTGAGAGCCAACACAACGTTTTAAGGGCATACTGTAGTTTCTGAGATCAAAAAACATGTACTGCTTTTTATTTTCAGTATTGAAATCTCTATTATTTTCCGCTTCCATTGATATATAATATGAGTTATTGTACACTTTATAGTTGTAAAAATCGTATTTAAATAACATACTGTACATGCCATGCCGTTTTGTGACGTGTTAGTTTTTTTATTTTGCCGTAACTTATAGTTCTGAACATGCAGGTATCATTATCTCCAAAACTATTGCCTCTAGGAAGCTCAAATTTTCTGATCTGCCAGAACATGATATGACTTTCAAATGAGTAGAGTAGTTTTGCAATGCATTAGATACAATTTTATTTTGACTATCTAGTGTTATGTATTACAATAAATGACCTATTTTTAATAATATATAAACAGCAATTTTCACTATAAAATTAGAGTTTTGAAAAGCTCATTTTGTCGGAAGTACTGTTTTCTGGTTTCACCATAACCTTAAATACATTAGAACCCAGGGTTTTTCAAATAAGTGCACCTAAGTGAACATTATCAGACCAAAATTAGTCCCAAATGACCCAGCTGTCGACGGGCCCTTAAACTCCAAAATTAGTTTTTGTGTGTATTAATTTACACAGATGTCAAACACCTTGCTTTGAACCTAAAAACTTGATTTTCACGTATATTCTGCTCTAAGTACTGCACAATTTGTTGGTAAAACTTATGATTATAACTGTAATGGAAAGGGTAGAGTGAGACTGAAGAATTGAATGTCATAGCCGGGATCTGAACCACGCATCACCGGTTGCCGTCCGGCTGCTCTAACCACTGCCATGGCCAACGTGCCAACATGATACTTAATTCTCCAACTCACTGGAATTTTTCCCGCTAAACCACACAAGGAGATCTCAATTCATATGAGATAAAGTACATTATTGGGGACTTATCATATTGCAAATATGTACTTAAGTCCTGGGCTTCTAGTTTAACCAGCTATAAGGTCAATAATTGCTCTACACGACGAACGTTTAAAAAGTTGGATAATTTTAATTGTTATTCTGTTACAGATAAGTACTCTCAAACGAATGTTGGGAACAGAAAATGTTATAATGCTTCGATATATTAGATAAAAATGATTAAACTTGAAAATAATTTTTAGCAATTTTTACAGTTTTTGTAGCACTTTATAATTCACCAACTGCTAAATATTAAAATTACAGAAAAATCACTCCCACTATTCTGTTCAGTATTTTCAGTTTGTTGATTAGAAGCATTCGGATTCCGTATTCGGAGCAGTAGGATTCCAGGAAATACAGCATTCTCTCTACAACACGTGGTCTCCTCGTAGTGAACCACGCGGATGCATATGAGCAATGTGCATACCCTGTTTCCGGTTTCCTGGCGTACACACTCACCCGCATTACTGTTCAACACGATGCTTGTAATCTGATACTACAGAAGAAGTTAAAAATGTAAAGTTAACCTTCACTGACAAACAAAACACTGAAAAACTTTGCTTTATACCTCATTAACGTTAACAAGCGAGATGCACTTTTCTGCGTTACATAAACTGCGCGCGCACATCGTTTGACGTAACTGGCGTGAGGCATACACAACTTCCAGCCGCTCTGTTGCAATGCTTGGCGCGATACGCTAACAATACTAATTCATAGCAGATTGTTGTTCGAAACATACTCCTCAGCAAGCATTGCGCCAATTGAATTAGTACTTTATATAGCGCAGGCGCACGCGCGCGCGCGCCCACACACACACACACACACACACACACACACACACACACACACACACACATACACACACACACATACACACATACACACATACATATGTAGATAATAAAAAAAGTTAACTAAGGAAAACTGGCAGGGTATGTAACACATTACCCACACCCCTGCGTAGACTATATATTTAATTTTATAACAATCTTTCAATGCATTATATATCTCAAGGTATTATAAATGTTTCACTTTAAAATATTTTAATTCTCATACATAAATTGAGGTATATTGATGCAGCATTTGTAATTACTTATTCTATTTCGGCTTTCCCAGATGTACATGCTTATAATTTTATAATATAGTTCAAGACTATTACAGATAACATCAGTAGAAGAATTAATCCACTTCGACAAGCGATATTAATGGTAAATAATTACACAGACTTCCAGGGCCTTTGTCCATTACTTCTTTCTTGACTTCCGGTACGGGCCGCATCCTTTTGACGAAATGTCGACATGATTCAAAAAGTCAACAGGACGTGGCCCGTACCGGAAGTGAAAGAAGTGATATTAATGTTAAATTCCAGTTTTATAAGATACTGTTTGACACGCAATTTCATGATGAGGATGTTTAATTTAGTGATACTAGTAAGGTAATTTCGTGAATGGTATAAACCCCCGTGTTTTTCGACAATAGTCTTAATTACTAAGAAATGTTATTTAGAATCACCGCCATCACTAAATATTTCAGCAATACAACAATTATCACACCCGAATTTCAAATCATCACCTTCTGAGCACTGAGTTTTGCATAGCTATTGTGCATCTGTATAACTCAACTTTCAGATCTGCGGTAAGAGCAAAGGGTTTTCCTAACTTGGACAGCTGGTCTGAATTTCGCTGCAAATAATCGTTCAGTGTGCTCCACGCAGCAAGATATTATTTGTTGAACTGCATAGTTGTAGACAGTCTCTGCTGCACGACCATTCTCTCGGCAATAACAAGTTGTATTTAGTGACACTGTTTATAACTATTTTTTCTAACCCATTTCACCTGGAAATACAAAGAATTCACTCTCTGCTCCACGACAGGTTAGCTTAGGTTCAGGGTGACCATATAGCAAAGTCAAAAAAGGACACTTCTATCTCGCCGGTTAAATTAAAACAGAATTATGCTACAAATGTTTATTTAATTTCATGGAAGAACGCATTTCTTCTTTTACAAATACTTCTGTTGACTTCGGACTTTTTCCGAAAGTTGAGGCTTCTTTAACAGATATTTACAAAAGTCAATACAGGAATATTGTCTAAAATTGTACTGCAATACGAGAACACCCTTTGCAGATTCTATTTCAAATTTGTTTCTTTCATGTATCAATTGAGATGTTATGAGTGAAAATATTCGCTCTACTTTGGCACTATGTTCTGGTATAGAAAATATATGTTCTGCTATTTTGAGAAACTCTGAATGGCAGTGTACATATACATGGTTTTTCTGAAATACTTACACCACTTCTCGTTGGTAGTTAATTTATCAGGTCCATAATTGTCATTTACAAGCGTTTCAAAATTACAACATTGATCGAAATATTTAACAACATCAATAACAATTTCTTTACTACCTAAATATTTGCAACAATTCTCTACTTCATTGAAGTCAAGACATTTCATATCAAGTCCTAAAAACAACTACATTCTTGAAAGTTTAGAGTCCATTTTTTTTCGAATACTGCATACATGACTCACACACAGGCACAACTTCCTCCACAAACTGTTGTACATCTTTCATTCATCCCTCTTCTTCTGTCTGTCTCAACATTTCTTTAACTCTCAAATATCCAAAGGAACCTTGACACTTATTTTGAAAATACCATGAAGGTAAGTAAGACTATCCAAAATTTCAGTTATGGAATTGCATTCTCTTTCTAGTTTTTCAATTTTAGCGTGAAATACTGCAATCAAGGAATGTAAATGTCAATGTGACCTACACTGTGAGAGAAAGTATGACTCCAGTGGAGGGTACATCTGAAGCACCCTTTCTATGGCACGGAAGAGTAATAATCATGTTGTCTTAGAGCGACATAAAGGGTACAGATCCACTGGGGAACACCTCGCTCACTTGGTAGGTCGCGGGTTCAAACCCGGCCCAGGCCGATGGTTTTTAAGTGTGCTTAAAAACGACAGCTCCATGTCAGTAGATCTACTGGCATGTAATAGAACTCCTGCGGGACAAAATTCCGGCACACCGGCGACGCTGATGTGATCCTGGCAATCGACAGCGTCGTTAAACAACAAAATAATTTTAATCTCGCTCACTTGGACCTACACAGATCTATTGTGATCATCAACCCCCAGGAGGCAGGGATGAAATGAAGGTACATCTGAAACAACTTTTCTATGGCACGGAAGAGTAATAATCATCTTGTCTTAGAGTGACATAAAGGGTAAAGTGTACAGATCCACAGGGGAACACCTCGCTCACTTCTACCTACACAGATCTATTGTGATCATCAACAGCCAGGAGGCAGGGATGAACCAAAGGTGCCACACAGGGTCGCAGCCAGATACACCGCAGGGACACGTGGAAGTCCCTAACAAGTACTGAGATCTCCTCATCCCGGTGCCAGGGCCCACCAAGCAGCCATCACACCGCGGTTCCGGTGTCTCACTGAGCGTCCCCGCTGGCCAAACGCCACCTAGCGCCGAGAACAGCAGTTACTATGTGCTATCATCCGCGCCATCTTCCGGCACTGCCAACACTACACGCCTGAAAGTACACCTGAAAGATGATAAGGAAATGGAATGAAGAGAAATTATGGAAACGGAGCAGTGGTCTGAAATAATGTACCCCAGTATTCACCTAAGTGACATGTGGGAAACCTGGGAAAAACCCATGTCAGAGTACGTGGCCATGGGGATCGAACCTGGACCTCCCGAATGCGGGCCACAGACGTCTGAGCCACCCCACACGGTTTAAATGTTTAGAGTGATTTTATAAATGTTTGTAATTAATGTCAACAGATTCACAGAATGATTTCAACTCTTCTGTCCTCACCGTGAACACAGAAAGATAATTATACCTGCGTTTCTAAGATAATGCACTCTATGTCAGTTGAAAAACTATCAGCTCCGTGTTGTAGAATATTATATAAAGTATGAGCTGAGCAACCTACCCCAACAAGATTTTCATTGATTGATTTTTTGAAATTACTGTAAACATTCTTTCCACCTATTTTGCGATTTCCACCCCAAAAATTGGTATTGGTGTTGCCTCCGAAAATGCAATTCATTTGCTAGAACACCCTAATTTTTTCCAGCGTATTAAAAACAACTTGCTATATTTTGAGAGGTTTAATTAGGGGTCGATTTTACAACAATAAGCTTTGTTGTTATGCCATTTAATTTATAATCAGAATAATGTAAAAGAATTTGAAACATCTTTGCACTTCTATCATTACTCCCATCTGTCGATACACCAAAACAAGAAATACCCCACAAACATTCAACAGTAACTACAAGAGCATGGGGCGCGTTAATAATATTCTTCACTATAGAATCACTTTTTGTTCTCACTGACGAAATTAATTTTTGCAACAGTTTGTTGTTGTTTTAACGGCTCATCAATAGCCAGCATCACATCAGCGTCATCGGTGTACCGGAATTTCGTCCGGCAGGAAATCTTTAACATGTCAGTAAATTTACTGACATGGACCTGTCGTTTCCAAACACACTTAAAAACCATCGTTTTGGGCCGGATTTGAGCCCACGACCTTGGGATAAGTAGGTCAGCGTCTAACCAAGTGAGCCACCCAGACCGACATTTGCTGACAGTGGAATAGTAAAAAATGTTTTAGTTCAATCTCGTGTACAGTTAATCCAACCATAACTAAGATGATATCTGACTGTATGGCAAGCCAGAGCTCAGTTTCCAGCTAATACACCATGTGTAAGATTTTATATCCATGTAGATCAAGGAAAATGTTATCCAATGCAGTGTTGAACTGCTGCTTTGCAACCTCTTTTATACCGGATGGCCCAAGTCATCCGGCATTGTGCTAGTTAGATATCCCTTCATGCGTTAAAACATTTGCAGAACTGCAGAACACAACAGTGCAATTTCTATGAACCGGACGCCAGTGGCGTGAACAAACTTCGAACTGCTTCTGAGCGATCAGAGGCGCTTCCCAGGCGTATAGTCCGTGATATACAATAACAGAATAAACAACCGAAAAGATCTTAGAATATTTTCAACATTACTTACAAGGTCTTTATTTCCAGGGAATAAACTCACTCTTGTATGTGCAGCCATTGTCTGACATTATGGATTACAGATTGTAATTTGCCGTAACAAAATACATGCAAACATATGGGTATATGATGTTTCATTGACATTTGTTTGTTTCTTATTACTGTTATTGTTTTATGATTATTGTTATTATTGTTACTATTATTATTATAATTATAATTATTATTATTATTATTATTATTATTATTATAATTATAATTATAATTATTATTATTATTATTATTATTATTATTATTATTATTATTATTATTATTATTATTATTATTATTATTATTATTATTATTATTATTATTATTATTATTATTATTATTATTATTATTATTATTATTATTATTATTATTATTATTATTATTATTATTATTATTATTATTATTATTATTATTATTATTATTATTATTATTATTATTATTATTATTATTATTATTATTATTATTATTATTATTATTATTATTATTATTATTATTATTATTATTATTATTATTATTATTATTATTATTACCTGTTTTTGTGTGTGTGGCAATGGACTAGGTGTTCGAGTAAAATTCACCTCAACGAAGAACTGCATGACAATAATTGCACGAGGGGTATATACGGAGGTATATCAAACACATAAACATACATATATCAATCACTAATCACACATACGTGAAAGGGAACTTATTACATTCCCTTTAATGTGGGCTTCATGGAAACATTACAAACAAAAAAGTCGAATGGCATTTCGTTCTTTGATCAGTCGATTTCTAAAAATAAACAGTTTTTATTCCAAAATAGATGCATAAGTGCACAAAAATGTGCGAAGGTAATAGTTTGTTACTTGTAAGATGCGTAGAGTAACTTAGTTCTGACATAGTTTCGGCAGTCATTATGGGACATCTCACAGGGTTTCCAAATAATCGCTTAAAAGAATAGAAGGAAAACTCCGAACAGCTTTCTCAGACGTGAAGTAACTTGAGAACGTTGCGTTGAGGTTGGTCAGGGAATTGGATGTAAACAGGTCGATCGCTTGCAGGATGGTGTAATGTTCTGGGAGTCAATGCTTCTGATTGGCCTACACTCGTACAGTAAACAGGGAAGGACACAGCATGTTATCTTTTGCGTTCACGAGACACCACGCTGCGGTGGTTGTTTATGCACCGACCTAGTGAAAGTGACACCCACACAATCTGCAGTGTTGCCAACTTGTTTTGATAAAACTAAAATATCTTCGTAGGAAATGGCCAGAGCCAAAAACGTAAGATACAAAATGTGTTCCGATTAGCGAGCTCTATCACTGGTTTAAATAAATGTAATGACTTCCCTTTGGCGCTGTATACACCGCTCTCCTCCTGCATTGTGCACTGGGCCTTCCTTGCATACATGCAGTCCTCTTCGACTTCATTTCTCTCGGATGTACTCATTTCCCACCCTGTGCTGAATCCGTCCTGTTAAATCTACTAACCCCGATGGGTATTTCCACTTAGCTTTCCAGAGTAGGGGAAAAACACAACTCTTACCCACACTATTGTACCTACTCACTGAAATTGAACTTTAGCTCACCGAACGATACCCTATGCTGTGTAAAACGTTACGTTAGCAGACATTAGGGAACCATCATCCATGCAATGCTGTGCACTAGTTTATAAGGTGAATGTGGTGAAGGTAATGCATGTATAAAACTTCACCAAAATCCGTATAAAATTTAAAAATTAAATGAGTGTATAATAAAATAATATTAACTATAAACTTTAAGAAAACGTACCTTAGTTCTTTTTGTTTTCACCTCACACATTTGAATACATATTAAGTGAAGCTATAAGTGGACAGGCGAATTGTTATTAATGGGCACGCCCAGCTTTAAACCTCTTTTCCTCACAAACATTGTAGCATTTCATACCCATAATTCTCCATATCATGCAATTTTTTACTCAGATATTTATAGCTTTCTGCAATGGCTCCTAAAAGTACCTTAAAGTAAATGAACATATACCTTTTATTTAATTAAACCTCCAACTCTTAGTAGTTGATTACTAACTTTGAATAATTTGGGAATTTGGGAGAAAGCAAAAGTAATAATGTTTCTACGAGTACAATAATTTGGTGTTAATATAAACCATATGATATAATGGGTGTCTTTCTGAACTCATTTACTGCAAACATTTTTAAAAGTGCATCACGTGGAGCATTTTTATTAGAATAACGAATTTACGCAATACACAATAGAAGACCGAAATAACAGTGCAGGATGCAATTTTGAAAAAGGTAACGGCATCACTGTTGTTTTTACTTAGTGGCATGAACTTCAACATGATACCCTACATATCGGCTAAACCAAATTTCACTGATGCATTACCTTAAAAAAATCAATTTTTTAAAATATGCGTTCTTGGATGCAGAAAACATTCAAGTGTATTTTCGAGAAATCATTGATTGAATTTCTGCATTAGTTTCAGAGTAATTATTTAAAAGGCAAGATGCTGCATCATGTTGCTGACAGTTAAAATTTGATATGGAGCAGTAAATCTCAGTTGCGACATTATATATTTTCTAACCCTTATCCTTGACAGTTCAACAACTACAGGAGAAATTAAATGAAATTTGTTGTGCATGTTAACAAAAATGTAATCTAGTGAACTGACCAGAATTATGCTCTTCTGTTTCATAGTTTTCTGAAAAAAATAAATAAATAAATAAATAAATAAATAAATAAATAAATAAATAAGCTAGAAATTCGCTTTGCTAATTTGAAAAGAAATGTATTATACTGTTTAGGCAGATAGAAGCCTAGTTCTGATTATTTACCTGAAACAAAGCTTAAGCTTTAAAATAAAGCAACAGAATTGAAGCATCTTAAAAATAGTGAATATATTAGGGATAAGCCTGTTTCCAGCAGAGGAAGGTGCCACCATTTTGAATAACTAGGTTAGTCACGTAAATTAAATATGTGATTAAATCAGCTGCAACATTATTAGCTAGTAATTGAAACCATGAGTGCTATGAGAAGCATAGAAGGAACCAGCTGCTCAGCTGTTTAGCGCTAGGAGGGGTGGGACTAAATCAATACACCGCGAGGGAAATGACCTGAACACTGAATCAGACACAGACGTGGCAAATTTTCTTGGCAATATTATTAAAAGTAAAGCATTCATATTCACAGAGAGCTGAAGGAAGCACACTGTTTAAATTCACAACTAATATGCTACCCAAAGCTTCTCGTTCTGGCTACACAGTGGCTCTACAGGACACATATAGAAGGATCAGTGAGGGCCTATGGTTACATTAGTGCTCGTTGCATATTACTTAATTCACAATATGCATATTCCATACGTGTTGCTAATAATTTGCCCTTTGAGTAACACTACGAGAGATGGTAGGTAGATGATCTTGATCAAAATACTTCTTTTTCCATTACCTGATGCAGCAAGTTTTAATTCTATATGCTCTTTATTGGAGTAACATTACTTTTAATTAAAATTCAAATATTAAGGAAACACAGTTTGGTACTCTGTGGATCAATGTTCCAGCAGCATATTACAATTTGTCTTTTTGTAGGCCGCAGCTGACTTGCAGCTTACTGAAGAAGCGGTCTCTGCTTCTATAGAGGATTAAAGCTAGAACTGGAGCTCCACAAGACAGCATTATCTTCATGCCTTTTAACTCTACGTTACAATTCCTGTAAAAATCTGCGAATAGGACCACAAGCTCCCAAGGTCCTGCGTGCTATACAGTGGCTCATTAACTGGATTACATACAGTTTTCACTTTTTAAACCGAGGCTGCTACATACAGCTGTGAAGTAACGGCCCTTTTTGCAATACATCATCCTCAATAGAATGATCTGTAACAACAGATTGCAAATCTAGACATTGTTTATTTCGTTATACTAAGGAAATTCCATTGTCCTATCTTATTTTGTGTTTGCTCAGCCCTTTGTACATCCACTGTACTAAATTACTTATAGAATCTAACAATAATCCGACTCCTGCAACTTTATCATCATCATCATAGACGAATGTCGGGTAACTTAAAGCTCCATGGACCTCGGGCTCATTTGAGCATCATTTCACCCGTTTCATTCATTCGTCCGATGTGACACAATGTTGGAGGACGTTAATTAAAAAAAAAAAATCATCATCACCACCATCATCATCATAATCATCATCATCATCACCATCACCATCACCATCACCATCACCATCACCATCATCATCATTGTTATTGTTGTTATTGCTGTTGTTCTTATTGTTATTGTTGTTATTGTTGTCTTTATTATTATTATTATTAAATTTATTATTATTGTTGTTGTTAAATTGTGTAGGTTTCACCAGACATCTCTCTCAAACCTGCCATAATTGCAAGACTAGCCTACTGCTGTTAGTGCCTAACGAATTTTCCAGTCTCTGGACTTCGTCTTTGTTATGACGAGCGTTACCAGACATCCGGAAATTCCCGGACATGCGCTACACTCCAATAATTTGTCCAGCGTTCGGGGGGAGTTTTGAGAAGTCTCTAATGCACTACATTTTCAGAAACAAGCGGTGATGTTTAGAATATGAACTGGAAACTCCAAAAGTAGAAATTAATAATTGGTTATTAGTCGGAACTGCAACACACTATGATAACATCGCAAGGTATTATTATGTGGAGGCAAAGCAACACAATGCTAATGTGGAAAGGGTGTTTACACTGATTAGAACGCAATGGGCAGATGAAAGGAACAGATTATCTATTAATTCAGTTACAGGTTGTTTTAGTGAAGCATGTTTTTGAAAACTTAGTTATGTGGAATTTCCTGATTATATTTCAAACAAGCTAGATGTTTTACAGAAGCTTACTTTTTAGAGAAGTATAACTGATCGTTCATGAGCACATTTAACACTAATGTTTCGGGATTTTAAGAAAATATAAGTGCATGTGCCTATGGGTATGTATAAACAGCGTTTAAATTACAAATCTATATTATTCTTCAATGACCGAAAATATCCTACATTTTTGACCTACGTGTTTTACCATTGGGTCCTGCATTTCCAAGAAATAATCTGGTCCCTGAGGATTTAGGACATTATAACTTAAATCGTTTTTGGTTGTCTATATTTTGTAATAGAACAGATACAATGGCTTCTGCCCCATTGGACTGGCATGATGTAGTGTGTTATTATGAATGCCGACTCCATTCTCCACGCGTAAGTTGTTGCATGATATTTTGTGCCATTCCTTCGTCATGTATTTGACAAGCGAGTACAATAACATCCTTTTGATCTTCGGAGAAGCAAGAGCCAATGTACAAAGCAACTCAGCATCTATACCGGAAGAGATATAATAGTCAACAATACCATAAAATGGAAGTAAAATAATTACAAATTAAAATAATAGCCACTTTTAACATAATAATTGTTCAGCCAATGTTAATTGTGAATGTTACAAAGTAATAAAATAGCACATGCAGGGCAAACCAACTACATCTACACCACACTGTAATCCATTTACGAATCGGGCGCTCGTTCCAACTGAGCTGTCTAGTAACGTGAGAGATAAATATTCCGTTTAACATGTAGTATTCGCTGGTCCCGGTGAATATTTGCAGAGGTGCAAACGTTAGCTGTCTCATTACGAGTATATTAAAATGTGATGCTCAAACATCTATATTGGTACCTATTAATTACATCGAGTGTGTAACCAAAGACATCCATGTTAAATATTCGGATAGAACCGAGCATAGGAGCCTATGTTTTCATGTTGGAGTATAAAATGCATATAACTGCATAAAGCTGGGAAATAAGTGTATGACTCACCTGGTATAGTGGGAATGGCTTAACACAGAAAATCCCTTTGGTTCTACCACCCTGATTATTGTCACGCGTTTGCTCACGTGAGTGGTGTGGGGAAACTTCACCGTGAGCGCCTGTGACACGCGCCGCATCTATTGTTAGTGACGTACACAAAAACAGTCACGCGAGGCAGCCTAACCTTGAGCATCTTAGTTTGCTCACCGGCCTGGTATGTGGTGAGAGTTAGCTTAGCTCCGACCGTCCTCTGTTGTGCGCCGCGCCCGGTGTCACTATTTATTTTCACTATTGGAAACGCTTAAACCGCATGGGGCATATTGTTGACAATATTTTAAGATCTGTTGCCGCATGGCACTATGGGAATAGAAATCGTACAAGGAAGTTCGGTGACTCGAGTATGGCATACCCCCGGGGCACAACTTTTCGAAAATTACATTTAAAAATTGCTTTTAGAGTACTCTTCCAACGAAAAACCAAAACCAAAATGTTTATATTCACTATTAAACTATAGAACCTTTAACTATGCATCCCGGCTATGGGATTGCATTTTTCAGTCTGATTGTATGTACCATTTCCAAGCTTGCACTAGTCAGGTTAGTGTGAAACAATAACTAATTTTACTATGCATTGTTTAGACGTTTATAAAATGATGAGGTAAGAATGAAAATAATTGGAAATCATTAAAATATTCATCTGGGTTTCTTTTACGTTACTATAAACAACTTACTATATTAAGAAAGGAACACAAAGTTGATACTCATGTCGATGTTCCCCAAAATGCAAATGTTAGTATTTCATTTTATAAAGTAACGTATTTTAATTTTAAGTAAACATGTTAGGCAAATGCAAAATAAAAAAGGAATGTACCAAAAGGCAAATTTTGTGTGTACCTAATTCAAATTCCTTACTTGAATGGCAGTGTTATAATATCGATGGCTAATTCATTAGCGACTTCACGTCATACTAATGAAGCTGATTATAATATGTTCGTAACTTCTTAAATATCACTTAGTAGTGAGCAAAGCCAAATGTTCAGTCCATCTACTATCATGCCGGTTTGAGGCCTATTTTTGATTAACTTCAATGATGAAGTTTGTGAACCTAAGTGGCTTCTTGGAGCGACCTAGATATTTGTAAAAGCATCATTGTTTTTTTTTTTTTTTTTTTTTTTTTCCCTATGAGGAGCTCGTGCGTCAACCTGTAGAGTAATTACCGTTTCATTATCCTTGTCATGCTTTTTAAACTCGTGATAGATAACTTGAACTGTATAATTTCAGTCTTCAGATACTCGTCTAAGTCATTGTTCTATGTTCCTGCTGCGTATTTAGCTGCTGTAATTACCCCTTCATTAGTATGTGTATCCAACTTATCGAGAAAGCCAAAACGGATAGCCAATCAATAAATAGGCCGATTCTTTTGCCACTATCTTGTTTCATTTCTTTTTTCTGTTGGTCACACATTTGGGTTTAGTTCCATTCCTCATCGAAGGAGGTTGTCAATCACCATTAGTACCCTAAAATGGCGAATCCATTTATGCTCTAACAATGGCAGAAGCTGTGGATAAACGTGCTGCTGTTCTCACCTGGTTTCACAGGGCTATACGACCATCAGGGCAGTTAGCATTTGTGGTGTTCCACTGCGAGGAGGTGGGTGAAATTGTATCATGGAAATGGGCAGGAAGACTACAACTCGCTCACAGAATAAAGACAGGTCTCTCTTGGCAGAGGTTGAAAGAGATCCGTGTCTAAACTTAACCGACTACAAGACTGTGTCTTTACTCCTGGGTATTGCAGGGATGCTTATCAGCCGTTGTAAAGCTACCAGATTTCGGCATTACCCATTTAAGGGTACACCGAAGTGAAAAAGGTGATTTTCTAAAGTATTGAAGTAAGAGGCTTAAGTTTTGCACCGCCATTTCCAGTAACTAAGGAAATGTATGTATCAAACTTCATTCCAATATCTAACCCCGTTCTTGATATATTAATTAATGTATATCAATGTTATTGGGTATACCAAGAATCTATCTCGTCCAAGAGATGTTGAATTACAAAGTTGACTTTTTAAAATTATATCTCTTATTACCTTTGTAAAAAATTTAAGGATGGGCATTTTCATATAACGCATAGTTTTTCTTTAAAAATGTTTTGATACCGCAAAGTGTAAAAAGTCATAAAAACAGCACATTATATATTAATCATTTAAAAAAAGTCACCATTATCAAAATTCCAATTGGACATTTTAGTACCCATATTACGAACTATATTATAAAACATTTTTACATATCTAGCTAGATATTTGTGGGTGGAAATATATTTTGAATAAGAGAAAATGAAAAATTGCTTCCGAAAAATCTGAGTTTAAAGTTTAGTCACACATTTCCTAATTAACCTCTATACAAGTATATTCTTTTCCCATCTGTTATTGTTCATCTATTTGCATAAGGTTGACGTACTGCTCTTTCTTACGGCATTCCTAAACAGAATAATTCAATATATGATTTTAAAATATACCTAACATACAATGTTTACAAACACGCGCTCTTTTTATAGAAATAAAAGCAAGGTATCAATTGCCACAACTTAAGCTTCATTTTCGCCACAAATAAAGTAAGTAACACTAAACACGATGTATATATCAATAATTAAATTCAAATAAGCTCGTAAACACACTGAATTATTTCAAAAGTAAGATGAAAATGCACACGATCGGCTTGTAAACAGCACCTATCTGCCAAGGCAAATACAAGCACGGTAAATAACTTCAGAAATCAACAAGTGACAAACGGAAAACACTGCCCTCTGGGGATTTATTGGGGAACTTGTACAACTAGGCTACGGTGAATCCATAGGCACTTACCACCTTGTTTAAAAACAATTTATTCCAGGCCTCCATGAAATGGAAGGTAAGGACCCGCCCATTTAAAAGGCAGAGACAGAGGTGCGCACTTTAAAAAGGTCATCCAAAGTATATGTTCCCCCACCCTAGAGAATTAAAACTTCGCAGATATATTCTTTAAGGTATGGTGCATTTTTTGCAAGAAAAATCCATAAGTCGATT
Source organism: Tenodera sinensis (assembly GCA_030765045.1). Lineage (NCBI taxonomy): Eukaryota > Metazoa > Arthropoda > Insecta > Mantodea > Mantidae > Tenodera > Tenodera sinensis. The sequence goes on along the minus strand of CM060964.1, from coordinate 129,356,323 downwards.
TTGTTTTTACAAACAGCCTAAAATATCACTTCAGTGTTCCCTTAAAAGTACTTTATATACTTAATTTCAAAACACATTTCGTAAGTTGGGTTTAGCCTAAGGGATTCAGAACATTTATGCCCTTTCGTATTAGCTCAGACGTTCACAGGGTGAGCATCAAGTGCAATCAGAGATCAGCTCAACTTCGCTTTAACTGTGCTTCACTCGAGTGCCTTGTACGTAGGTTCGTTTGTACTCAAGTATTATTTTCTACCAATTAAACCTTTGGAACATGTATGGCATATTAAATATATTCTCTCCGATCACAAGGATTCCGTAGACGTGTACCGTTTGGAAACGATTTTGTGCTTATTTTCTGTGTTCGCAATCTAAATCGGCTCGTCACTATAACCCCAGTAGAAGGACACACAATTTGATATTTGAATATAAGGTTTACCTTTCAAGTCATCCGAAAAGTAAAGATTCCAATGAACTGAGGGCTAAATTTGCGCCTCTGTTCCTCGGCGCACTTGAACTTTTACAGTTCCCATCTCCACTGTGTGTTCTTCTGCAGGCCTGCAAACTTTCTCAAACACACGTCTCAGATTAAGAAGCAACTTCTCCTTTTTAGTGTCCAATGTTTTTATGTAGTGACTATTAGCATATTTTGTAAGGACTGTTTTACTAAGATTGTGTCATGTGTACGGTATCTTGGAATATCCTTCAAGCTGACTGCTATATACAGGATGGAAGGGAAGCCATTACATTAATTTAAACCAGTAATAGATTTTGATATTTGGAACACATTTTGTATCTTACGTTTTTGTCTCGGATCATTTCCTACAGAGATATTTTAGTTTTGTTGAAAACAATCTGGCAACACTGCAGATTCTGTGGGTGACGCGTTCATTAGGTCGTACATACACAAATACGCGTGTCTACTGCTTCCGTAGCCGCGCGACTCGTGAGTGCAAACATAAAGACATACCATGCCGTGTCTGCCACGTCGTAATAAATGAGTACATCTGAATTGCCCAGTAATGCACACTGTAACCTAAACTCACAATTTAGAGATATTGTTTATCATTTCGTTCAACATCAAACTTAAATCGTTTCATAGCTGATACTGTTGTAATTTAATAAACCAAACCATCTCTCTGACTTGGAAACACAAACAAAAGTACATCTGTGGGCTCCTACAAAATGTACCACATGATATTCTTAACGCGCCAGCAAAAGAATAAGCAATGAACCAAATGGTTCACCCGCTTCACAGGTATTGTTCAGAATGTTCACCATTTGCACACCTGCAAGCTTCATACCTTCTTAACCAATTACGTCGCACTCTAACAAAACACCCTCATTGTTGAGTATTTCTTCCGCAGCCAATGAAATGCTTCTCTCAAAGATTCGAGGGCAATAGTTGCTGTTTTGTAGATCCTGCTTTTCACATCTACCCAGAAGAAAAAATCCAGAGAATTTATACCGGGTGGAAGGGAAGTCATTAGATTAATTTAAACCAGTGGCAGATCTCGTTATTTGGAACATTTCCTACGGAGATCTTTTTGTCGAAAACAAGCTGGCGACACATTCTCACTGGTTCAGTACATAAACAAACAGGTGTCACTATTGCTACCACGCGTCTCGGGAATGTCTCCTTCCATGTTTACTGTGCAAGTGTAGGCCAATCACAACCGTTACCTGCGAAAAGATTAGACAAAAGCGAAAGTGACCAACCTGTTCACAACCTCAACGCAACGTTGTCGACATATCTCGTGTCTGAAAGAGCGGCTCGGAGTACTCCTTCACGTCTTTTAAGAGATTAATTATTTCGAAACCCTATGTGATGTCCCATAATTACTACCGAAGCTATGTCAGAAATAAGTTACTCTACGCACCTTACAAGTAACAAACTATTATCTTTGTACATTCTTGTGGAATTGCGCATCCAATTTGGAACAAAAATCGTTTATTTTTTCGAAATCGGCTGATCAAAGCAGAAAATGTCATTACTCTTGTTTGCAATGCTTCTATGAAGCACATATTAGAAGGATAACATAATAATATTTTGTTCTTTAGCGACGATGTCAATTGCCAGGAACACATCAGCGTCGCCGGTGTGCCGGAATTTTGCCCGGCAGTAGTTCTTTTGCACTCCAGTAAATCTACTGACATAGAGCTATCGTTTTTAAGAACAGTTAAAAACCATCGGACTGAGCCTGATTTGAACCCGTGACCTTGGGATCAGTGTAACCAAATGAGCCACTCAGACTGACAAGGAGTGTAATGACTTCCCTTCCATTCTGTATAGAAATTCAGGCATGATGACGCACTGGCTGACCATTTGCCCCTCAAGAACACACAAAAGCCGGCGCAAATTATCAGGACGTGTCAGTAGACTATTATTGAGAGGAACGTAAACCACACATCGAAAAGTCTGCTGGTGAGCGTTAACCTCAACATGGCTGACGGTTCACTGCATAACACAGTCTTCACAGAAGAACCTAACTTATTCCCACTCCGTTGGGAAGACCACGTCAAGGAAAACTGATTTAAATTGAGCAATATTTATCCATGGCCGCCTCCGTAGCGCAGCTGGCAGCGCGCTTGCCTGTGGCGCGGAGGACCCGGGTTCGATCCCCGGTACCAGCATGGGGATTTTATCCCCTCTGGGAGGTCTGGCACGGGGTGCACTCAGCCTCGTTAGGTCCCGGGGGGGACCAATTGAGGAGCTACTTGATGGAGAAGTAGCGGCCCCAGGTCGAGAAGACCGCATAACTGGCCGGGAGGGCTCGGGGCGCTGACCACGTCCCACCCTCCAGTACTGCACCTCACCAATGACGCCTGTAGTGGGCAGAGGTGGGGGACGCAGCGGCTGGGCGGTAGGCCTTGGCCCTTCGTGGGCTGTCGCGCGGGGTTTACATTTACAATATTTATCCATATTCGCTTTCTCGAAAGCCGATTAAAAAGCCAGTTAGTTCTAAATTAGAGTTACCAAGCTGTGAATTTCGTGTAAACAACATCAATATAAATGGTTAGGCTTGCAGTTTTTAATATGTTCCTGAGTGATATGAGAGTGAAATCGATACACATTGGTTAAGTAGTAGTAACAAAACTTGTGTAGGCCAAGCATAAAACTGCATATGTTAAAGGGGTTGCTTTCCATATCGAAAACTTTTTAAAACGCAATACACATTGCAAATTATATTACTGCTCTGATGACGCAAAGTTTCCCGTTGTTGGTGGTAAATTTGCTGAGTGCTGGAAAAATGATTACGTTTACTCTATTTTATTCGTTTACAGCCAGTCTGAGCAATATACCAGTGATGAAAGCAAAATAATAATGGTGATGATGATGATGGTGATTATGGTGATGATGGTGGTGTGATGATGATGGTGATTATGGTGATGATGGTGGTGTGATGATGATGGTGATGATGGTGATGGTGATGATGATGGTGGTGGTGATGATGGTGATGGTGATGATGATGATGATGATGATGATGATGATGATGATGATGATACTCAAAGAGAAGCTTTGTTTCATAAGACTATAAATATAATTTTCAGCGTGTATTACGTTTTAAAAATCATTCGATGTGGAAAACAGGCCCTTTACTATATGAAGTTTTATACCTGGCCTACACAAGTTTGTTACTGCAATCAGCATATGCATGTCATTAGTTTTTTGCTTATTTATTTTAGGAATGCACATGTTAACTTGAGTTCTTCAGTAATTTGCACGTGAAACTTGTTCAATTGGTCTATTGTTCCTCATTCCCACTTTAAATTCAGCTCCGTCCCTAAGGAATATTAGTGTTAGTTTTTATTGAAAACTAGCCAAAACTAAGTTTTAGCCTTATTCCATAGGTCATTTTGAAGTAGCTGTCATCTTATTTTTCTGTACCAAGTACACAGAGCCATTTAAAAATATATTCTGCCTGTCTACTATAGCAAATCAGTTGACAAAAGTTCGTTTTTCTCAAAACTACACTTTTAAAAGTACCGACTTATCCATGTGCTGAGAATAAAATTCTGTTATATGAGGTAATTCTTAGGGCCAATTTTATAGCCTCAGAACAAATTCCTCTTGGATATAATTCCGTGGTTAGAAGCTAAATGCGTAGTAGGATGCCAGAATAAAACCTAATTTGTATATAAGCACAAAATGAGTGATTGGATACCTTAATATGGCAGTAATTCATTATTCGGAGCATAAAAGGTAATGGCTCCTTGCCTGCTTGATTAGGTACTGGACATTAATTAGTCCGATTTAAACGTGAATTTCTAAATATATTGGGTGGAAGGTCTTACTTCGGACATACTTTATCCAGTGATTCGACATGATAGGTGGAACAAACATGTGCAATACAATTATTGTGAATAAAGAACCGTTTCGCCGAAAACAAAAAAAAAAAAAACAAAAAAAAAAAAAAAAAAAAAAAAACTAAATTGTGTCAAACATTTGGAGCCATCTAGCTTCTTGACGAATGAACATGATTGGCTTATTTCACCAGCTGTCGGAAAACACTGTGTGAACAATGCTGTAATGCCTTTTTATCTTAATTGGAATGAATTCAGCCGCAATTTAAAGTTAAAATGTCATGCAGTTTAATTTCTAAGCGAAAAGTGGCAACGCCAGGTTGAGTGTTCTCACCTTGGTTGAATGGCCGGCACTTTCGGTTGGAGAGGAGCTTACGGGAGGTATCGCCTGTCTTTACTCAAAGTGAGGGGTAAGCGAGTGGCATTCGGCAAGTTCATGCACCAGGTATAAGCATTGTTGGGTGGGGTGGCAGCTTCAGCCATCATTTGTGACAAGGATATAATTAGTTTTATTTCACCCCGTGAATCTGCCATGGACACTTTTGTTTTAGGTCATAATTGATAGTAATGTGTACTATTGCGAAAATTTGTGTTCCTTTATGTTCGCAATGTTTTAATCCTAAAATACGTGGTTTTTTATTGTTCCATTTTTCTGCTCGGGTAAACGCACTGCGGAGGTGTTTTGTTTACATCTAAGAGCAATACTGGCCTTGAAGCAGTAGAGTGAACAGTTAAAATAAGAAACAAAAGCAGTTTCGGAACAGCTGATTTTGAAAACAATGGCAACTGTGACACAAGTTTCAACAATACAAAGCTTCAAACCAGCTGCGATAACGAATTAAGCTGACCATGAAAGTCTGATGATATAGCCACTACAGTTTTATATTCCACCAGCGCTAAAACAGCTGTCTAAGAAGTATGTCATATACAACTCATCGCTGCACTTACATCCTAGTTAGTATATTCACAGTAGTATTCAGAAATACTAAGCACAAAAAAAAAAAAAAAAGTTTTGCTTGTGCAAAATAAGTAGCACAACTCACTATTTTTTCTCAGTAGACTGCAATACATATTATAAAAACATCAGCTTTCCGCTCTCAAATCTAATCTAAGGGATATTCGAAACCTCTCATACATTTGTATATTAAATTTAACAAACCATTTTTATTTCTCTAACCATTCCACCAATTTAGTTCTAATTTTGTGCCTTTACATTACTGTAAAGCCTCGGTTACTCGAGGTAAGGAGGACCGACATTACCTCGCCTAATGGAAAACTCGGATAACACGGACTCTGTCAACAATCGAGAGGCAAACTTACGGTAAACTGGTGCAATGAATAAAGACGTGGTCGAAAATGTGAAAAAAGGCAACTACTGTATCATAAAATGAAAATAGTGCATACGAATAAGAATAAAATAAAAATACGAAGTAAAAACACTACAGTATTACATGTCCCGGCTAGAAAAAAGAGTTACATCTTGAAGAATTCCGTAAGTGTTTTCTATTTAACGGAAGTCGCTCGATCTTTGCCGCCGTTTCACGCAATGGTCGTAGCAGTAGAAGGTCTGTTGAATTTGTCTCTGATTGTTGCTCTAGGCCAGGCGTCCCCAACAGACTGCCCGCTCGGGCGGAAGTAAAAGCCCTCAAGCCCTGACCGACCGGTTGCGGGCAAGAAATGCAGGTGCTACAGTGGCGGAACTAGGATTGTGTAAATTAACTTACACTTTCACTGCCAATTACATAATAATGATTGCAGTATTTTATACACTTTAATACTGATAACTAATATAATACAAAATAAAATCTTATTGGCAGCAAATCCAATTAACGAAATACAAGCACTCGTATAAAACTAATAAACTAAATAAATAATGTAATATGACATAGAACTTTCTTCTTGTTGGTACTATGCAATTCAATGAAGTAAACAATACAAATAAACAAAATATTCTCCAAATAAAGCTCTCTATGAAAACTACCCTTTCTTAGCCATCCGACAATCAGCGTGATGTTTGCGGTTGTCTGTTTTCCACCAGCTGTTCAATACGTTGCACTATTGTGTGCCAGCTACCCAATCGCAAACATGCTTTCCAGTGTTAATCACTTAATTGGCTTCTCTGACGTGACTTTGTACACTTCATTAAGGAAAACAGTGATTCGCAAACATAGGTTGTCCCGAACATGCACAAAATTCTTCCTGCTAGATTGTGGAATTTAGGAAATCTTTGGCGTTTTACAGAGGTGTAGAAATGGTTTATACTTTTCCTATTTCGATATTTATCTTTTAACTCAATATCATTTTTCAAATCTATTACTTCCAACTCCAGTTCAACAGGACTATCGAGGATATCCACTGAAAATGGTGTTGCAAATAAGTTAAATTGTTTCTCAAGTGATATAATGTCGTGGAATCTAGGTTCGAATTCTTCGCGCAATTGTCGCAGCCATCGTAAGTAGCACTCCGCAGTACTAATATGTAGCGTTACGCCACCACTGCAATGATATACTGGACTGTGTGGCTGTGCGGCCCGCAGTGAGTGTAATGTTCAGCCCCGCGCGCCCTCAAGTGACCTTGACTCGTCTTGGGGATACCTGCTCTAGGTGCTCGATGGTCTTTTCTATCGCTTTGCATCCTTCACTGTGGCTGATTGATTTTCTCACTCACAATTTCAATGGCTTCATTATCATTTCACTTTCATTTTCTTCAGCCTATACATTCTCTAGCTCTACTACCATCTCATCACTTCTAGTTGTTCGACTGCGTTGATCCACTCGGCTACTTCGTTTTCAGTGATTGTTTCATCTGCAAATCTTTCAGCTAGCTGCACCATTTGTATTTGTAACTACATACATTGCGCGGCACACTTCGTAAAGCGGGACCTCGGTTAACCTGGGAATTGGTTAGTTGGGGCTCGCATAACCGCGGCTCCACTGTACATACTTTTAAAATACAGCAATAATTGGAAAGAAAGTATAGATATTTCAAATGTCACTAGCAGAGCTATCGTAGTGGCCAGTATCAGATACTCTCAGCTACAAAGAATTCATCTGTTTCACTTGTAGAAGACTTCTAATCAGAACGGATTACACAAGTGTGTGTTGTAATACAAGTTCTACCCCTAAACATGTTGATTTCACCTTTGTGTGGTCCATGCAATTTCGCAACACCAAACAGTTCCGAAGTGTTTGCTTATCTGTTGCAGAAGTAGATTTACCCTGATAACAATAACAGTCTTAGGCAATACGCAGTGCTCTCACATTCACACTGGCCACCAGCATGAATGTGGTTAGATGCAATTGAGTAAAACAATGCAAAACATAATCAAATGAACACTGTTCATGGTGAGACTATTCTACGATTGATTTAAGCTCTGCATACTTAGGTTTCGAATTCCATATTCTTATTTGTTAAACACTCTTCAATGGTAACTCAGTGTCTAAAACATTTTAAAAGCAAAGAAATGTACAACAAGCGCCTGGCCAGAATGGCGAAGTACTCCGTTCATAAGGAACCTATACTTGTAGTACTTGGCATCAACTTAATACCATGTAAACCTCTTGCAAGAAGTAGAATATTTCACCAATGGATCTATTTTCACAGATAGGAAGCTTACTTCCATCTTGATATATCAGAACATACATGTTTTTTACTGCAAGTGGTTGAGGTCTAATTTTGAAAGATTAATATTAAGTAATAGAGATACCGATCCTTTTCTGTTTGAAAACGATGAATTCCATAAAATGGAATAAATTTCCATGATAAAGAAGCATTGTACCTCTGTGTTAGGGCTTTGACATTGAGGAAGGTGGCATTCTGTCATCTCCTTGCAGGATCTGACAAGTAGAAATATTTAAATCTGATTACAGTGTGCACATCACACTCAATACATGCAAAACACTCAGGTCGAGCTAAGAAAATGCTCAAATCAATAGGAACCATGACTCAAATTATCCTATTTTTATGAAATAATGCGGAACTGGTAAACAATAGTAAGAGAAGGCTAGTAATAAACGACATAACCAAAATTAACTATAGAAACAACACGATTTAATTTTATCAAAGGGCGAGTCTTCAGGTCTGCACATAGAGGAATACACGCATGTTCAATTAATAGATCAGAGGGTGAGTGTTAAATATAAACTTGTATGAGTACACTCAGACTTTACTGATGTCCCATAATTTAAAAGTATTCCTTCCCAGTTGAAGCAGTATTTCTTGCATAAGCCCTCTGGAATGATTCTAGATGCAAAAACAGAGGCGGCAGAGACTGACTTCACTTGTCGGAAAAAAAATAAACAACGAAGAAAACAGTGGCCATGGATTGATGCCTTAGCGATAAAGTATGTAAAATATACTTGTATATAAGTGTTTAAAACATTTTCGTCAATAATCTTCCCAATAATACATAGGTACCGCGCCCGAGACACAAGAAAAAGAATCGCCAAGCTCTCCGTAAAAAGGCTAAGTCGTGGTACGGGAAATCTGCATATCGACCGATTTCGACCGATTATATAAATATAATATAAAATCACGTTACACAGTATAAGTTTCATGACAGGAATATGTACCTCACATGTTACTAGATTTTAAATAACAAAAGCTTAATTATTTATGCCAAAAAACACCAACAGTAAGTTTGTTGACATAAATAAATATTTACCATCTAAAGGTTGTTTAATCCCGGGACATAAAGTACTTACGATAGTAAGTCGCCATTGGGATAATTGTCTCGGATGTGAGACTGCCTTTGTGGTCTACCGGGAGGAATACGAATTGGTTGGAGGATTCAATGTTATTCTGGCAGGTTGTCACAGTAGCTTAATGTTTAGAGCACTCACCTGGTAAACAGAGGGTCTGCGGTTCAAATCCCAGATGTGGCATTGAATTTCTTAGCTCCGATTCTACCTCCCTATTAAAGGTTATTTTACATATATAACGTGTAGCAAACGCTGCAATGATCCGATTGAATACTTCAAGTTTAGGGGTAGGGAAATTCATGCTCTTAGAAATCTAGTTCTGAATATCCAAAGTCTAAGTCCATGAATATATCAATTGCAGTTCAATCAAGAATTGTCAGATTAGTAGTACATCCTCTGAACACGTTTTAGCTACTGGCACATATTCCTGCTGTGTCGCAGTGGGCCATGGTATTTTACCCGGGTTCAATTCTTCCAATAGTGGGACGTTTAATCCGGGGTATTCATTCAGTGTTCACTGGAACCCCACTGGGAGACAGGGGAAGCAGAAACGATCTTTATGTCGAGGTTCGAGGCCCTTTGGGCACTCTCCAATCCCCACATATACCACTACCACCACCACCACCACCACCACCACCACCACCACCACCACCACCACCACCACCACCACCACCACCACCACCACCACCACCACCACCACCACCACCACCACCACCACCACCACCACCACCACCACCACCACCACCACCACCACCACCACCACCACCACCACCACCACCACCACCACCACCACCACCACCACCACCACCACCACCACCACCACCACCACCACCACCACCACCACCACCACCACCACCACCACCACCACCACCACCACCACCACCACCACCACCACCACCACCACCACCACCACCACCACCACCACCACCACCACCACCACCACCACCACCACCACCACCACCACCACCACCACCACCACCACCACCACCACCACCACCACCACCACCACCACCACCACCACCACCACCACCACCACCACCACCACCACCACCACCACCACCACCACCACCACCACCACCACCACCACCACCACCACCACCACCACCACCACCACCACCACCACCACCACCACCACCACCACCACCACCACCACCACCACCACCACCACCACCACCACCACCACCACCACCACCACCACCACCACCACCACCACCACCACCACCACCACCACCACCACCACCACCACCACCACCACCACCACCACCACCACCACCACCACCACCACCACCACCACCACCACCACCACCACCACCACCACCACCACCACCACCACCACCACCACCACCACCACCACCACCACCACCACCACCACCACCACCACCACCACCACCACCACCACCACCACCACCACCACCACCACCACCACCACCACCACCACCACCACCACCACCACCACCACCACCACCACCACCACCACCACCACCACCACCACCACCACCACCACCACCACCACCACCACCACCACCACCACCACCACCACCACCACCACCACCACCACCACCACCACCACCACCACCACCACCACCACCACCACCACCACCACCACCACCACCACCACCACCACCACCACCACCACCACCACCACCACCACCACCACCACCACCACCACCACCACCACCACCACCACCACCACCACCACCACCACCACCACCACCACCACCACCACCACCACCACCACCACCACCACTACTACTACCACTACTACAACTACTGCTACTACTACTACTATGATGAACGAATGTTTTCCTGATGTAGACGCGCTCTAAATGACTTATTATACTTCTTCCCAAGCAACAAGCTTGAAATCTTAAAATCTTGATATTTGCGTACCCTTTCAACGAACTTGCCGTACATATTCACATTCTTTCTGAAATTCGGAACATATTTAGTAGTTTTCCCGTCACGCTTCTTGACATTAAGCTCGATGTACAGGTCTAACCATTCAGATATGCATATGGCACCACCCAATGAGTATGTCTTAAGGTGGGCCCAAAATCAATGCACACGTACCTTTTGTATTTACGTGTATGTGAAATGTTAGGTGTTACTGGTTGCAGGGTTCAATTTTGTGGCTCAAACTCCGTACAGATGTGACGTCACATTCTGGTGGAGAAGATGAATCTACCAAATTTCCTATCACTAATTTTGTATAATTTGAAATGTTAAAAATATTGAAAAAATTCGGCCAATATATTAACCGTTATACCTTTGTTTTGAATATTAGAATGTGAACATTAGAGGTAATGAGAATACGAGTAAAGTAAGAAAATGTTAATGTGGTTTTTATTGATGAAGGAAGCTCTAAACCAACCACATTCCTTGCCCTATTTACAAAACAAAAGCAGTGAAGTGAAAAGGAAGCTTACCTCAAATCCTATTTCTTGCATACAGAGGCATATTGCTGAATGATACATCTGATTCTGTAATTTGGGGGTCTAAATTTAGGTTTTTATAGTGGATAAAACTTACTGTGTAATGTTAAAATATGTGAATCTTGGGGTGTGTTTCCATAATTTGCGGCAGGCACACAACCTATTAAGCAAAAACCTAATACTATTGAGTAAAACTATTCCAATGTAGGTGTGCTCTCGTTCGTTAATCCAATCTTAGCGTCATCCAAGTCCATTACGTAGCATACATAAAACCTGTGCAACAGTAGTCATGCAACAAACACAAACTGAGGATTTGATGACGGAAATGCCTAAACAACGCAAATCTGACAGACTCAACATTATGCATTTCAAGCTACAGTCCTTCACACTCATTGAGTTGGATGTCAATCTACCCGCCTCCTTGGCCTCGTAGTGTCTCCGTGGAGAGAGCTCCCACGACGCGCCCACGTTGTATGCTGCGCCGTCCAGGGTGGTGTGGCAGTCTGTCTGTGTGAAGGTCTCGTGGGTTGTAGTGCTGCGTTGGTTCTCGAGCCAGTACAGCTTTCGCTGATTGGACTCGAGAACTTCCGTGTGGTCCAGTTCTATTGTAACTGCCCGAAGTTGTTCCAGAAGTGGGGCGGCAGCATTAAACCTGGCATGGAAGTGGCGGAGTTGTCGACTGCACGCCGCTAGTCATCTGGTGGTTCTCCGTTGAAGTTTGATGTCTATTGTTCAGAGCTGCTAAGTCCGTCCGCAATGGCGGTAGGCTCTCTGTTGCGAGATGTTGGAACTCTGTTACGGACGCCTGGACAGTCTGTAGCTGCTCTCCAGCCGGCTGTGCTTTGTTGTGGGCTGCGGTGTTGGTAAAAGTGGTGCCGGCGGTTGTCAGTTGCCTCGTGGTTTCTTCAACACTGCCCAGGTATTGGTTGAGGCTTCGGACTTCAGGATGAAAATCCTCTACCTCTTGGCTGGGAAGCGCTGCTCCAGCGGTGACTGCGACGTAGGAAGCAGTGTTGGCCTTCTGATGGGCCCGTGGTGGCAGTCTTGTGGTATCGTTGACATCTGGTATAACGAAGCGCTCCTCGGGCACTGTGGGCACACGCCTGCCCAGTGAAGTGGTCCGACGTGTCGCAGGTGGCGCAGAACCTTCGACGTTGCGTAAGGTTGCGCTGCTGACAGGCGGACGTAGGTCTAGGTGCTCCGCAATAATGGCACTTTGGTGGTGCTTGGCAGCCGTCATCCGTATGGCCAAATTTGCAGCAGAGGTGGCATGGTCTGTTCTATTCGGACTGGTTGAATTCGATGCGAATCAGGTGGCCGAAGAGGGTGATGCCAGTAGCCAACGCTGCTGCGTGGTGCTCCCTGTCCCGGAGGGACACCTGCGGATTTGGGGCGCGACGGTTTCCGGATTCTGGCCGTGGAGACCAGAGATGGCCAGAGGCGTTGACCCTCCTGCAGTAGTATCTGCGGGTGCAGGTGTCGGTGCATTCCCACGACAACGGCGCTGAAGCGGCCGTACAGTGGAGAAGTGACTGCAGGAGGTGTGGTGGCACCGGAGCTGGCCCAGGACTACAAGGAAACTCCAAGAGCTTAGTCTCAGTGAATTAATAGCCCAAAAGCAGCCTGAAGAAACCCGCTCCAGGACTGTCAAGAGTGAAAGGACCAGTGTTATACTGTCCGTTAGTACAAACCTCGCAGAAAACACCGAACGTATCCTGGAGATGGTTCAACGCTCCGACGGAATCTGTGTTTCCAGAGCCGATTGATCTCCAACTTTAAGTCCGGTTTCCAGGAGGGACTGAGCTGCAATCCGGCGTCCCGGTTCAGTGTGCTCTCCTCGGAGAAGATGGACATCTTGAATATGCTCGTTGCCAGGAAAGCTTCAGATCCTGTTTTATTTTATTAAAGAGTATTCATTCGCCTTAATAAATATGTAGTTTGATAACTACTTCACAATCCAGTACATATTCACTGCTACATCATTTTAGTCTCTAATTTCACCAACACATTCATCATAATTCTGATTAAGAAGGTTACATTATGCATTTCTGTCCCTCTGATCCTCACTAATGAACACGTTACACTATTGAACCAGAAATATTAATGCTTCTAGTCTTGTTATATGCGGCGGTAACAGATAGAAAGTGAGAACTATGCGCAATATAAAGAATGCTTCCCGTGGACATTATAGGGCTGCCAGGTCAAGGGAGCGCTCGTTTGCCTCCTCTGGGACGGGTCATCCTGCTTAGAAATGTCACGGATATCTGCGCATCTCGTTGCCCTATCTGCGTGCAGCCTGTGGCCTTCTGTGTTTCCCTCACCTCGTTCCTTCTTCCTGTGGATGCTAGCCACAATATTTTTGGGTATGTCGCAGTGATCGAAGTGTCCCCATGCATTGTCTATCCTTTGCATTGTTGCTAAGAACATCTTACGTATTATATAAAACCTCAATGATACAAAAATACCCATACTCAATGAGAATTTATACTACCTCATTTAAAATGGATTTGGGTATCAATATAAATATTGCATTCAACGAAAAACCGAATCATAGCATCAATATTTGAGAAGAAACACCAACATAGCAGTTGAGATCGAAAGCCAATGACAATGAATCTGCTATTGCCCTAACAGTGTATTTGAATCTTGAAGTAATTTTCAGTCAGTAGGACCAACGTTTCGTATCTTAAACAATATCCTCTGTTATTTCCGTAAACATCAAAGATATTACATTGTATAACTTGAGGCAATCCTGAAATCGTATTGATTTCCATGCTGCGTAAGCTTGCGGAGCAGCGGTCTGACGGTTCATATCAGATTATTATATTATTATATGTTGACCTTTGCGTAATGTGTCGCCGTATTCGGGGCGACCTACAAGAACCTTCACTTCAGAGAACCTTCACTTCAGATCATGCCTTCTTCGCCTGTCCTAATGAGCCTTTATCCCCGCTTAAGCGTTCTAGACTGACTGCAGAAGTACGTCAGATACTGAGGCGAAAAAATAACTATTTCATTTCAGTTCCAGTATACTGGATCAATAAATGTGTTACCAACTGTTTTTCTCACATAACAATTATAATCTATGCAAACACACATTATGCTCATGTCTAGACTGCAAATGTTATTGTTTCAAGCATTACAAATTATATCAATCCCATGACACTAAAACAGTACACAACGTTCCAATTGAAATACATTAGTTAACATAAGAAGAATTCATTCTGAAATTTCGTTTCATCGCTAACCAGGTATCACATTAGAATAAACTGTTTACTTTAGGACAACTAGAATATATCTTTAAAGTTGTTAAATCATTGAAACATAATTACTTTAGAAATTGCACATTGTGCCCATTTCAAGTTTTGGAGAGCACAGGTTTTGATTCGGATATGGGTTACGTGTCCTTCACTTACCTAATTGTGTTGTCAAAGGATTCTGGACGGAAATAAGAATGCGATCGGAGGACTTGGATATACAGACACTGCATTCTCAGGTTAGAGAGAACAGGTGTTTGACACATTATGTGGAAGTAAAAGTGCACAGGAATAAAGAAAAATATCTCTTAATTTGCTATACAAATGAAAGGGAAGGGTTAGGTTGGTTTAGGTTAGGAATATAGAGATTAAATGGCATGCGAGGTGTCTGTCCTCTATGTGGCGGGAATGAAGATGAACTCCATAAATTTTTCATTGGAATGGTACAATGGAATGGAGAGAAAATTTGTGAGCCAAAAGGTGGTTAGAACGACATAAAAGGGTGATTATTGGAA
The DNA here is from genome assembly GCA_030765045.1 of Tenodera sinensis. Taxonomy (NCBI): domain Eukaryota; kingdom Metazoa; phylum Arthropoda; class Insecta; order Mantodea; family Mantidae; genus Tenodera; species Tenodera sinensis. The sequence goes on along the minus strand of CM060964.1, from coordinate 129,341,117 downwards.
AAATCTTCGATGATCAGAAACAGGTGGCAAAAAATTGGGGAGCTTCTTTGAACGGTTAAGAACACATGGAGATGATCAATGGACAAGAACACAGGCGATGGCAATACATCAAATAAAATATGCTTTATGTATGTCATTAAGCAGATATGTTTAGTTTTGTAGTGGGTAGATTTGGGCAAATAGCCATGGCTAACGCCCAGCCCGCCACGTTTTTGTACCTATAAGGAACATATCAATATGCTCACATCGCAAACACCTCGAAAATATTACTGTGCTATAAAGAGCTCATGTGCGAAAAAGGAGCGCGCTTTCAACCCGAGCACCCGAAAATGAGTTGCGAATATCTTGAAACATAAGATAGCAGTGTAGAGAAGGGACTGGGCAACTCTGCCGCTGGCAATTCTCTCCCGCATGTGCATAGCAGGTAAGTGTAATAAGATAGCACATGTTTTGCTTGCCGTGGATACATGTATGTGATTTTACCATGGGTTGAGTGATCTTGCGTTCGTTTAAATATTCAAACATGAATCCTCTTAATGTGCTACAATTCGCGTTGCGTCATTTTCAAGAATGTGGTTTTCCGTCGGGAGTAATAAGTTCGGAAGAAATGACAATTAGCACACATATTAACTTATTAGAAGCAAATCCTGCAGGTTTTGGTGTTATTCCGGGAACAACTCTAGACGTAGACGAAGAAGAAGATAAAGAAGATAGTGACAGTGGTGACAATTCATCCTCATTCTCACAATCGGTGTGTGACATTCACCCTCCAAATGCAACTGGTATAACGGAACCAGGTTCGAATCCTGTGTTGCAATCTAGTGACTCTAACAATACAGACCGATCTCCAAAGAAGTCCACTACCTCTAGTTATGTTTGCAGTCCACTGAAAAAAAAGGACATCATTAGCATCGAGTATAAAAGAAAAGCTGTATCCTTTTGGTTAAATGAAGGTGAGAAGAAACATCATTTATTGACCAATGTGCGCAACAGGTTTCGTTTGGTGAGGTCAGCGAGACAACTATATATGTGGAAGGAATAGCTGCAAACCATGCTGTTAACTCCTATTGAGCGTAAAAATATTTGAACGGTAAACTATTTGCACGCTTTGTAGAAGCAACAAGAACAAAGAAAAACGTAAGCGACGAAGATTGAAGCTCTGGGCCTTGGAAATTTCAAAAAAACTATTTATTTGGAGGAGTAAATGTTAGAGCATCCTCTGCTTGGATCTCTCGCTTAAAAAAATCCCAGTGAAGAGAAAGAAACAGAAAAAGTAGCAGAAAGTTTTTTGGAAACAGCGAGAGAGCAACTGACAAATTATCCCCCTTCTTGTGTTTATAATACCGATCAAAGCGGTTTCAAGCGAAAATGAGAGCAAAAAGGGTATTATCTTTTGTTGGGGAGAAACACGCACAAACTGTTGCACAATGTATTAGGGCGCTGACCAATTCATATACTATTATACCCCCTATTGGTATAGATGAGTCCATTTTTCCTAAATTACTTGTTGTACTGCAGGACAATACTGACAGTTTTGGGCCTAAAGTTTGAAGCAGATGTTTAGGGCGGAAAATATAATTGTGAAGGCAACACAATCGGGAAAAATGGGCAAAAAAGTTGAGTTCCTGGTTTAATGAGGTCTTCTTCTCCTTCTCTAGAAACATTTGTGCTCTACCTTTGGATTCATGGACGGGTGGCAATGACACTACATATCTTCAAGACATTCCTCCAGGAAAAGCTATTGACCCACAGATTCCTTCCGGATCCACGGAGAAGCTTCAGCCTTTGGAGAAGTTTTCTTCCTGCACTGCAAATCTCTTCACCGTCTAGCTGAAGTGTTGATATCTAATGAGAACATTCATTTCGAGGTTTTTCAGCAAGACAATATTTTAAAGATGTAGTCATTTATTTATTACCAAATGTTCGTGGTTTGCAACCAGATATACAACAGAACAACCCTCCGAGTACATTGTACCTGCTAAATTCTGTCTCCAAGCAAGTGTGGCAATACATGAACAAGAGTGTGAAAATGACGCAATCATTTGTTGTGCATGGTGCCAAACAAACTCGTGTTTTAACCACTGCATCAACACCAGTCACTTCTGCTGTGTTTTCGTCCCAGCAAGACACTAACCGGCACGCATCCACAACGTACGGCGAACTGCAGATAAATGATGTCCAACTCCTGATATTAAACTGCTTCGCGGGACATACCGGATGGAAGGGAACTTATTACATTCTTTCTAATACGTGCTTCCCAGAAACATTACAAACAAAAAAGTCTAGTGGCATTCTGTTCTTCGATCAGCCGATTTCGAAAAAGTAAATGACTTTGTTCCAAAATGGATACCTAATTCCACAACAAGAATACGAAGACAATAGTTTGTTACTTGTTGTTGTTGTTGTAGTGTTTAACGCCCGCTTTTACTACTACGGCACCGCAGGCGGTGACACTGATGATACATGAAGGTGGAGCACCGGTGGAATGAGATGGCGGGGGAAACCGGAGTACCCGGAGAAAACCCGCCCTGACGCCGCTTCGTCCACCACGAATACCACATGCGGGTCCCTGGGATCGAACCCGGGCCGCCTAGGTGGTAGGCGAGCGCGCTAACCGCTCGGCCACGGCGCCGCCTGTTTGTTACTTGTAAGATGAGTAGAGTAACTTATTTCTGACTTAGTTTCGCTAGTAATTATGGGACATCACACACGTTTTCGAAATAATTAATCACCTATAATTAAAGGAATATTCCGAGCGGCAACGTTGCGTTGAAGTTGGTCAGGGATCTGAACCGGCTTCTGAATGTAAACACGTTGGTCGCTTGCAAATTTGACGCAGGGTGGCGTAATGTTCTGGGAGAAAGCGAGTGCAAATGACATTCTGCTTGGCCTACATTCGCACAGTAAAAACCGAAGGATACGGCATGGTATTTGTTTACGCTCACGACACGCGCCGCTGCGCTGTTTGCCTATGTACTGACCTAGTGAAAGTGACACCCACACAATTTGCAGTGTTGCCAGCTTGTCTGTCTCTTGATTTTGAAAAAAAAATATCTCCATAGGAAATGGTCAGAGACAAAAACGTAAGATATGAAATGTGTTCCAAATACTGAGATCTATCACTGGTTTAAATTTATGTAATGACTTCTGTTTCACCGGTATTCGAGGTTCGATTTCGGGTGCTCAGGGTTGAAAGCAGCAGCTCGCTTTTGGCACATAGGTTTCTTATAGCGCAAAAGCGACACAGCAAATGTTTCGATGTGTTCGCGGTGTCAGCATATTAATAGGATCCTTGTTAGTATAAATAATTCATGTATAGTGAGTTGAATAAATTGGAGTATGCAGTATAAATAGTTTTAGAAGTACAATGTAGAATTACAGAAGTCAGAAATGAAGAATGGGTTATTAATAATAGCTGTGGACAATAGTGTTTCTTAATATTCTGCGTGGTCTGCGTGGTCTGCGGTAGAACTGGGTTAATTTTGAGCTATATGAATTTTATAAAGGGCGTAATGTAAACAAAGTTGTATGTAGGTAACGGATATTTTGAATTTTTAAGAAGTTTTTATAAACTACATGTAATTGGATATGACTCTCGAAGGGCCTGGCCTGAATGCTTGGTGATATTAAACTTATCACTTAGCACTAATAAATGAAGTAGCTGGTTACCAGTTATATATACATACATATATATATTCCCTTGGCATCGCGTATGTGCGATTCACTTTGACGAATGGTCATACTCGTACTTCCGCACACAAGTGAGCTATAAATTGTATGGCCATCATCATCATCATCATCATCATCATCATCATCATCATCATCATCATCATCATCATCATCATCATCATCATCATCGCCACCACCACCATCATCACCACCACCATCATCACCACCATCACGACTACCATCATAATCACCATCACCACCACCGTCATCACCACCACCACCATCATCACCACCACCACCACCATCACCACCATCACCACCACCATCATCATCACCACCACCATCACCACCACCATCACCACTACCATCACCACCACCATCATCATCATCACCACCACCACCATCACCATCACACTATCATCATCACACCATCACCACATCACCACCATCATCTCGGGCCGGTCTGGGCGGCTCAGTTGGTTAGACGGTGATCCCAAGGTTATGGGTTCAAATCAGGCCCAGACCGATGGTGTAAAGTGTGTTTAAAAACCATCGCTCCATGTCAGTAGATTTACTGGCACGTTAACTAACTCCTGCAATTTACAACGTCGTTAAATAGGAAAATATTACTATGTACACCATCTCGGTGACTGGGTCGGCCTACTGATTCCAAAGCCGTGGGTTCATGGCTGGTCCGGACTGTTGGTTTTTCAGTGTGCTTGGAAGTCCCCTGTCATTAGATTTACAGGCATGTAAAGTAACTCATGCGAGACAAAATTCTGGAACATTGACAGTGCTAGCAAATGACAGCATCGGTAGCAGACAAAAGTATTTTTAAATCATAATTTTGAGTATAAGAATGTTACTTTGATTATTAATAATATGATCACTATTATTTGCATCAAACCCGGGTACACTACGTCCTATGCTATTTAATTTGACTTATGAAGGGATTGAAGTTTTTATACACGGTGGAAGGAATCTCACCATTAAATTCTTATTTCCTTTGGATCCTTTATTTTAAACGTAAAACATTATGTGTAAACAAAGAGGGCAGGCACAGCCTTTGAGGGCAACTCAAACTTTATTTCTTGATAAAAACGGCAACACAGCCTAAAACTTTTATTAGTCAATGAAATGTCCCTTAGGATTAATGTTTCAAAAATTAAGCCTTAAATACAACAAACAACAGATATCCGAATTACTTAAGTACACCTTGAACATATTTTCATCATTTATTTCATTATTAAAACTCAAATATTTGAAAAGTTATACACTTTTACTCATGAACGAAATTGAAACAAAGTCGTACAAGCCATCTAGGACACATCTATCAGTAGAATAGTTAAAACACATAACTATTTTAAACATATTTCATATTTCCATTCCATACTCTTTGGATGTGGATGTGTTAATCGATGGCAGGACTCGAATCAAGAACCATACAGCATTAAAAGGTACATATGTACCTTCTCAAGAATAATTAATATGTATTTTTAAAATTGGTTTCATCTTTCTATCCGTAATAATTAAAAAGGATGCATTTTTCACTTGACGGGGTTCGAACCGAATTATGCAGCACCCTGAGGCACTCAACCATATCCATTCGTAACTCTCTGAACCCTCTACTACCAGAATTATTTTGCTTTACGTCTTCCCCTGTGTAAACCGGGTTCCATGTGCCCTTCTGGGGCACATGGCGGCAAGCAACTCGAATAGTCGTACTTGTTAAAGCGAAATTTAATGGACTGGTCATCCACTCAAAACTTGCGTCGTGAGTTCGAGACCCAGATACTTAGTCAAATGAGCCTGAGGGAACATAGTCGTTCGTTGCATTTCTGTGCTGCTTTTAGTATACTAGGTAACATCAGTGTCTTTGACTTGGGAAACTTTGTCTATCTAAAATTAAATTCACCGGTTTATATTTGACTACCGTTAATTTATATTACAGAACAACTTCACCCTTTCCATCCTTATCTCTAACACACACACACACACACACACACACACACACACACACACACACACACACACACACACACACAAACAGAATTTTAGACTCTGGGCAGGACTGGACAAATCCTAGTTACATGTACAGGTGTACAGATATTTATATTTGTAACTCAGGATGGGGCAATGAACAACATTACATCAGTTTTAGTTCGCAAAAGCAGTATCTTTACAGGTTGGTTAGTTGCTCCAGGTACGCGTGGCACACACAAGTTATATGCGTTTATTTTGTATGATAGATATAATTGAGTACTCATATAAGGAATATCTATTAATGAATCAAATGGGTGATAGAGGGCAATAAGCCGCAAGTTCTGCTGCTGCTACTACTCACAAATGCGCACACAGCAGGCGCCTGATAATGTGCGTTTACATACTGCGCGGTACCGGTTACGTCATTCACTCTCCGCGTTCAATTAACCTGTATTGCATGTGACCGCACGCGTTCCCGTTCTACTTATAATCGACAACTAAGGTATGTTAACATTACAGTTTTCCTTGCCAGTGCTAAGTGTCCCAGAGTAAAAACTTAATTGGGCAGTTTGCATGGAGTAATGCCTTAACCTCGGCCTACACATTCTAGACAAGAAATAATTGGAGGGTTTTTAATGGGTATACCTGTTTGGGAGTCCCACACTTAGCTCGTATAAAGCAGCAGTTACTCTCAAGTGTGGAGGTGTAGTATAATTGTATGGCGAAAACGAGTGGAGAATAGTGCATAAAATATTAAATTTTGGTGCTGCGGTAAAACAGCACACTAAATCTTGTTATGTGAATCAAATAAGCCGAAACGCTATCAAGACGAACTTAAATATTCCGAAATGTCTCGCCTTTTCAACATATAACTGATATATTTCTGTTTTTAAACGCCAAATATCTGCTATGATAGCCACACTTGCTCCTTTTAATTGATCCATGTTTATATTAAAACTACACAATCACAGAAAGCACACGAAGCTAGCCCAGTCATCATATATTATCTGACCAGGTTGATGTAAGGTATGTCTTACATTTTCTGGGAACATCATCTTCATTATAAATGCCTTTTGCATAACTAGTAAACATAAAAGATAGACTACACAAAATTTGATCCCGTTTAAGCACACATTCCCATTTGAAAATCGTTCAATTTGCCGTCCCCTACAACATACTAAGCGTGGCCAGTGTTTGTTTGGGACACCCGGTATATATGTGTAGTGTGTATCGGGTGAGAAGCTGGTGGATTGAGAAGTTGTGCTGTCCCGGGGTTTTACACGTTATGACGTAAGCACTGTTCGCAGCATCGCGTCCTACCAATTTTGGCTGAAATAACTGGCACCGCTATCCGTCAAGCGACTTACTCTCATATGCGCGTTTGTCTTCAGTGGCAAAGGTCCCAGCTTCAAATACTACCACATGAAGGTTGCTTTTATGTTTCGTATATTTAATGAGAACTGACAGTTTGGCACGGAGGTGTCGTTTCATTTAATTAGCTTAATTATGTGGATTTCACGAAAACACAAATTGTTGCTTGTCAGAATATGCTTTAACGAACATCATAAGTACATTCATAAGAATATTGTGGTTATAACTTACAAACATAAGGCATCATTACATAATATTCGACTATTTAAGGTTATTTTATAATACAAAACAGGGGGTTTACAAAATCAGTACACACATACAAACTAGATAATGTTTGCAAGCTCATATTATGATCGTTGTGAACCTCTCTGGTTCCTAAAGTAGCACATTTAACAATGAGTATAACACAGGCCCGTTGCCAGGACTGAACATTAGGTGGTGCTCCAGATTTTATATGAGGGGCGAGATAAAATAACCTTAAAAAGCAGGTGCGTCGCTGTCACAACTTTCTCTACTCACTCTTGTCCAAACTATTTTTTCTTACAAAAGGGTATTCTTCTATTTACTTCATGTTAATTCACTAAGATTTGCAGAAATTGTCTTATGGTATATTTCCTTGTAATTACAATGGGTTTACCGTAAGCTTTAAGTGATAATTAAATGTTCTAATGCCGAAGTCTATGTGGTGGTATTGAAATTCCGTTCTCTTTGCATGTCAAAGAGAGAAAAAAATGACTGCCCATGTGAGGAAAGTAATTATTTTAAAATTCAAACCAGTAACAACCAACACCTAGGAAACGACTAGCTACACAGAAACGAATGCATACGACATACACTGTGTTTTAACGAACCTACACTTTTTGTATCGTAAGATTTCTTACGGTTTACTAGTTACCAAAAGTCATCCAGAATAAAGAGCGCTTAAGAGGTTATTTCCTAAAAATTCAAAATCATTGCACTCATTTTTGAGATAACAAAAATATAACAAGTTTCCATTTAAAGTGTGGCTTAGAGGGTGGCCTGGAGTCTTTAAAACCTTTGTCGCATCCTTGGAAGATGCTGAACTTATATACAAAGTTTCATTTTTAACCAACGTTTCTTTTTGGGTTAGGTTGTACACACACAGACGGACATTCCTCTAAGGACAGTTTGCTTCGGATTCAGTGGGCCTCCAAACAAATATTTCTGGTGAAATCCCTGCATCGAATTTTTGGGCGGAATACATTACTTCCCCAACTTACTGTACATAGCAGAGAAAATAAAAACATATCTTTTACTTCTAGAGTTCTGTAGACAAACCATTGTCCACATTGTCATACAGTCTATTATTTCCATAGATCAATGATCTTTAACACTTTCAGAAACGACAAACACTCTGTGGTTAGAAATAAAATGATACAGAATTGGAATTCAGACATATGAATTCATCTAAATAATATGGAACTAATGAAAGAATTTAAAGGTTTAAAAAGCAAAACATTAACAGACCAGATTTGAATATAACATCATGATAAGATTAAAGGTTACTAACACTCCATTTTACTTAAAGAAGCTTGGTAAAAGTGATGATGGTTATGTACTTGTGAGAACCCAAATACTACAGAACACATTATTTGGGTGTGTACTACAAAAGAAAATTTACCAGTTTTACTTGAATTGTTCAAAACGGATTTTCCTGGATCAATAAAAATCACAGACTTCATAAGTCAGCCGTAAAGAAACTATATACAGTAAAACCCCACTTAACCGAAACAATCCGGACGAAGGATTCAAGGCACTGGAGGTAAGAAGGTTTCGTAGTTGCGTGTTTTGTAAACTCATTCAGCACATGTTATTGTAAGATGACTTACAAAGCGGTTTATGTCGTTGCAGGTGGCCCGGGCCTGCAATATGTTGAAGAGAGCAGTGAAGTGACATCCGCGGATATTTTGTTCATGAAGCGTTGGCGCGACATAGCATCTCGTAAACGAATCGAGAAAAAAATACAGAGGAAAATAACTGTTTACACTCTTAGATACAGAAAAAATGTGTAATTATGATGTATTTGCCTAACTAAAGTTATGTTTAAAATTTACATGCTTAACGATCTCTTATTCCCTCCCAGTTTTACGAAAAATATCTTTCATCGATTATCCGGAAAATTGCATTATCTGAAATGACTTCGACCCCTTTATTTCGGCTAAACGGTGTTCTACTGTAAAATTAATTAGGCATATTAAAATGTAAAATGAAAATTTAAATTTTTAAAGAGCAAGTAATTATTGTGATTAAAACTTACAAAATCATAGAAGTTGGAGCTGGACGCTGTAAGAAGCATAAGTTTCGAGGACGTTAACGAAGTGTTTTAATTAAAAAGTACACTGTTAAATGAACAATTAAGAAAAAATACGGTTATCAACTCAATGTTGATTTATAATAATTGTAGTCTGTGGTTTCTTTTGTTTCCAAATGCCTTTAGGACTTCAAGCTCCAAGTTTACTGTTTCTCAAAGGCAAGAAAAGCAAGACTTGCCAATAGTTGATGAGTCATAGATAGCCTCTGTGATCGATTTATTGCATTTAATGTAGAAAGTTAACATTCACAAGTTGCAGTACTAATTCAAACATTGCTACTGTTGCAAACAATGCATAAGTGTTTTTGGACGCATCACGGTTTTTGTATAGATGTATTTTATTTTCATTAGGTTTTGAGGACAAATAAGCCTGCTAGCACTTCTTTGCTTGGCACAGTTACACTTAAATTTTCAATAGGTTTGAAGATTTTCAATGTTGAGTTGTTCTGCCCTTTCCATAGCCAGTAAAAATTTTCCATTCTCACTGAAGCATACATCTAAATTCACTAAGTTTAAAAATCTTCAGCTGTTGTGGGACGGAACTGCTTGTGGAATGCCATGACAACGGACTAATGAATGTAGTCCTTGTTTTCAGTTATCTTCCTAGGTCTTTTATTTTGTACAGGAACTGAAAACAAGGTTTCTGGCACCTAACAGATTTTCAGCACAGAAGAAAACTTTTGTTTTAGAAACTCACTGATTTCTTGTTTCACACACTTAATGATAACAATTGCGTCACTTAAGCTTGTTGTCTAAGAATGGAGTGCACTATCAGCTGGCTCCAGCAATCCATGTACTTTCTTGTTGAAAACTAA
>CM060964.1:129218447-129323447 GCA_030765045.1 Tenodera sinensis | reverse complement strand
GGAACTTGAAGTACTTAAGATTCACGCAGCACTATTAAAGGAGACTTTAACCAAAGTGAACAAGTACTCATGAGAGAGAGAGAGAGAGAGAGAGAGAGAGAGAGAGAGAGAGAGAGAGAGAGAGAGAGAGAGAGAGCAACTAGTTGTGAATAATCATCAACTCGCACGCAAAATTATGACTAGAGAGGAGTCTACATACGTTAATATTTTAAGTTTTGTAAATTATATCGATTTCAGTGAACCATTGTTCTCATACTTATTAACACTGAAACCAAATGTACATCCATAATCGAAGCTCACAGGAAGAAATGCGCACGATTATTTACTTGTGCCAATGAATAGCTGCAAGAGAGGAAAGTACAATAAGTATAGTGTCATGTTTCATTTTTGTAAATACTATAATTTAAGCTAATAATTGTACTTAACAGTATCATGAGCGGCTTCGGGGGTAGTGCCTCCGTGCCAAGACACTACCTTAAAAAGGGGAAAAATGCGTATTTTAAACGATTTGTGTATTCTAAATGTGGTTAGTCTTAATATTCTTCAAGGCGCAATGAAATGTGTTGCCTCACAACGAAAAGCCACGGAAAGGACTGCTACTTCTAAGTTAGCAACACTATTATGTTACTATTCTATGGATCCGCGCTATCTCGTTTTTGGCACGGACGGAAGGCATTCTGGACGTTCACTCGCGACACCAGCGGCAAGTGGAGGGGTAAAGGGATAGGCAAAATCCGTGCCAGTTAGTTTCTGTCACGACTGACATTGGCAGCACATGTCAATCAAACGTACCAACTTATACACAACCTAAGACAAAGTATTGAGACTTCAAAAATAAGGCACTTATAACTACTTTGCAGTGTAAAAGTTAGCGGAAAATTGTGCTTTCCAATATCACATTAATTGTCATTCGTTTCCCATTGTTCGTACTATAAATTAAATTTATCATTTTTTTTCTAATGACGTCACCTGCATTGCCAATGCTGCTATAACAGACGACTGATGATGAAGTGAGATAGGAAAACTTACACACGAATATGTGATCATTTCTTTATGTAACACGAATAAAGAAAATTTGTGCTAAGTAGTCTATCTTCTACATTATCGTTAGAGGACAAAGTAAAAGTGAAATGGACAGGCAGACCTGTTCCAGATCTGCACATAAATGTAGAACAAAAAGGTGACTGTTTTAACCCGTAAGAACATAGTAAGACATAAATGGTTCTGTAAACATGAAGTAAATATGATTTACTCTACTTTCCGTTCGCTTTGTTTGGTGACGATAACCGCAAGTAACTTCAGTTTATATGCTGCTCGGTGATATATTTGTATATTTTACGGTATTTTGACAGTTGCTTGAGAAAGAAAGTCGCTAAATTTTTGAGCCCCACGGATGAGATTAGTTCCGCCTTGTTAGTGTGGGTAGCGCTTAGTGCGCAGTCGATGTGCAGAGAAAGTTACTACTAGTGATGGTGCTATTTACATAACTTGGATAACTTAGTCCCATTTCAAACATTTCCTTCATTCACCGCCGTTGAATATCCCCCACCCCGTTGTTAAGGGACGTAAATTAAACATCTTAAAAGTGAGCGGAATAACCTTGGTACTTGCTGCAGCCGCCACTGAACAGTACCTGAGGGTGACTATTTAAATGAATGAAAGATAGGCGTAGAATTGTGTATTTTCCGCATTATTGTTGCATTAGAAAGCACAACAAAAACAACAACAACTGTGAATTGTGAATATCAGTGCCAGGTTAACTCGAGGGTTCGACTTCCTCCGCAGCACGCATCCAGTCTAACATCAAGTGGCTGCCCACCACAATGAGGAGAACCACTGCGCAGCCCGGGGCGAGAAAAGTAACAGCAAAGTTTATGTTCTTACTATCAGCAGGGATGAGAACAGCGCTTTGTCTCGTTGCACCTGACTCGCTGCCATCACAACACACATGGCAAATACTGTATCTCGTCTATTCTGGATATACTTCAAACAACAAATTAAATGGTGCTTACCTAATTAAAAATATTCCTGCCTGACGTGTTTTGCTTTGATTAGGGATGATGAAATAAGCGCACGAAGTGCGAAACTATGCACGCCTAGGCATTTCTGCCCCCTACTACCTGGACTTCAAATTATTTTACAAAATAAAAGTGGGAGTTTGAGCTAGCCAGCAAGTAACGAGCTGGAGTAAGGTAAGCAGAAAACTAGTGACTATGAAGCAAGGAATGATAATGGGAACGCACCTGTTCGGTACTGAGAGAGTTGCGAAAGATTCCTCTTAGCACATACCCAAGTCAAGCCTCAGCTGCCATAAGCAGGACTAAGGAATTAACAAGGTGTTTAACATCATTTGTTTGCCTATATTACACAGGGTTATTAGATGTATGGTTTTCGAGAGACTGCGACACATGGGGGGCAATGCCCTGGCACAGATTGCGGGTACATACATGCTGCAGTCGGTAATTGGCGCACACTTTTACAATAAAGCAATACATGTACAATAACATATACCGACTTACAATACGGGAACACTAGAAGGCAGGATTTGCAGGCAAAACCCTCATTATATTGATGACTTGAAATTCTACATACGACAGGAAATTGAAGCCGTCACTGCTGTAGGACTTTAAAATGCTGTTCATTCTGTCATAAAAATATGTCAGGTGGAGGCAATTTTGAGCCTCGATCGTGGCGTGCGTGGTGTTCGATAACACTTGTGACAAGTTATACGGGCACACAACCAGCCTATTAGGTTACTTGCAGAAACTCTCTTCAGAGCGAAACGAAACACTATTATCTGTCACTTAGGCTTTGGTTGTTTCGAGTGAAGATGAAAATGCAATTTCTCTTCTCCAAATACTCTATCACGGTTGACAAGGCAAATGTGTTTCACCAAGGGACACTTATTTATTTTATTTTTATAAAATTCCGCTATTGCCCACAGCTGAACCAATATTGATGTTATGGTAGGTAACCCGTAGGTTTTTATCATTCTAGTTATCATTTTTTAAAGTCAGGAATTAATACTGGGAATAGTGTCATTTTCCCCTGGGGAATTGCCACGATGTTCTGAGGTACAGCTTCAAAACAAATATGTTACCTCATGACAATCATTTCAAATGAAACCACATACTATACTTTCACAAGTTTCCGAGTGACAATACCAAACTACTTCTTTAAATTTTGACAAACATTTACTTTGTATAAGTTTAAACCATCCTAAATAGAACAATGAAGAGTCAATCAAAAATAGAATCTAATGTTGTACTCTTTTCCTTTCATTTGATGTTGAAGCCTGTGATAATTTCAAAAGTGCATTTTAACTTCCAAAGAAAAACAAATAGTGCTTCCATCATCTAAAATAAATTACTTATTTGTATTTTGCATTTTCTACAGGTAAAAAAATGCAGTATATGTGAATGGCCCTATTCTGAAGTTGTTCCAACAATTCCAATGCTTGTAATTCTTCAAAATTGGAGAATCAGATTTAATTTGTTCTTCGTGAGCTGAGTTTTCAACCCCATATTCAACATCTGTAGGGAGTTTCCTCTTTTTCTGTTTTTGGTTTAGCTTTTGTTTCCAGTTTTCTTGCACCTCTCAGATTTAGTTTTCTCTGTCTCTAAGAATTCTTGTTCTACCATTCCTTCTTATGATGAATATCTTCCTTTCTCCTGCTTTGGGAAGGGTTCCAGTTGTTTCAGGTGCAGTACTCTCTAAATGTTTTGCAGCAGTTTCTATGGAAAAGAAATAGGATTAGCAGGTGAAAGTAAACTTGTGAAAACAGTAGGTTAAGCAGCACAAGTGAAAGCATGAGTGTATTTAGTGTGGAAGGAGGGTTAAAATGAGACGGAGATGGTTCCGGATGGTCAGTAACATATACTGGTGTACAATCCGCATTGGTGAAGATGCAAGAGTGAAGCGAGACAATTCCTGTTGCTTCAAACCCATTTACCATATATCTTCCAGTCGTAAATGAAAATTGATAAGTTGTTCCAAGCAATTTTGCAATATTATTAATGGTCACTGGCTTTTCTGTATTTGCAGGGGATTTTAAATAGTTAGGCATGACAGTTTTGTAGAATGTCTTTAGTGTTATAAGCAGCCTTCTCATGTCGATCCTACGAAATTCAAAAGCTGGCAAAACTTCACTACTAACTGTATTTATTGCAGATTATGCAATATAATTTTGTTCCCTTTCCGCACAACTTATGCTACCCAACTGCTCCAATCCTTTTGGGGCAAGCCATTTGGAGGTGTTTCAACTGTTTCGTGTCCGTTTCGTCTACATTTCATATTTAATGCGCCTGATAGCCATTGACTCCAAAATCTTTTACAGTTCTAAAAATCTGAATCTGTATGTTCGTTGAAAGCTCTTGAGGGGGAAAGATTTGTTATTTGTGGTTTCTGAAGGAAGAGGTATTTATGCTTTTATGTAGATAACATAGCCATTTTTGTCCTTTCATATTCTTCTTATTCCTTTTTTGGGGACAACTTCCATTCATCCCTACAGGTTTGGGTGCCAATATCTACAGCAGGAAAACCATAATAGAGCCATGCTGCTTATTTTTTTATTGAACTAATTTATTTCCTTTCTCTGAAGAAAACTTTTATCGATGTCAAATTTTGGAATATGTGAACACTGAGTCAGGGTCTTTCTTTGCAGAAACATCACCAGATATTACTTATTTTTCCATATTATAATTTCCTGATGTACATATTATTGACCCCATGTTCAAACATCATTTACTGCTCTTTCTATGCATTCCTTGATGGACAGTTTTCACTTCCTTCCTAATTTGGTTTATGGCATACCTAAAACAAGGTTTTAGTATATAATAGATACACTTAAAAGATTATAGTAATTTTAGCATATGAATAGCCTATTTAATCAAACCTTAAAATAATAAAAATCTGAAGATGTAACACTTCCTATGTACAAGGCACTCTATAAGATATCTAGTTATGACTTTTTTGTGTCTACTGGTACAGCTTAAGCATTTGAAGGGAAAAGTATGAAATGATGATTGATAATCAATATAGTTGAATTAAATAAATCTTAATAGAATCGAAAGAAAGTTCATAACAGAAGAATATTATCATTTTGGTTAAATTAATTGTCAGAAATATATAATAAAAATCGTAGTTTTAATACTCACCTATATATTTTTACATAAGTTACAAACATTCTTCAAACACAGCGGCCATTTCCAATGTGCACAGCATGTCAAACAAAACGCACTGGTTGCCTTTATTTCAAGAGAAGGTTGAACGGTCCTCTATAATTACCGAATATTGTCGTCTGGTGCATGCTCTCTCTTAGTATCTCACTTTCCCATAGGTGTGCGCAACCGGCCTTTCAGGGTAAATACGGCATTTTCATCAGAGCATGTTCTCTCTCTCTGTTACACCTGTGTTATCCCACTGAATTGCAGTGATTGCTTGATTTCACATTTATAAAGCCCTGATCTTGTTCAGTTGCAAGCCTGGGTATTAAAGCTAAATGAGCAGTTGCAGTCTATCACTACCTTAAAGAGTACCACAAATTATTCTGAAACAGTTAAAATCTCCCTTCTGAGGAAGGTTGGAATGAAGCAAGGAAAGGATGGGTCAACATACAATTAAGTTGAACTATAGAACTGCTGTGGAAGTGTAAGAATTTCTGATGATCCGCACATTAAGTTCCTTGTGCAATGAGTGCAAGAATGGTGAATGTGGAGATGTGAAGACACATACAGATGTGATATTAATTTCTGAGTTGAGCCTTAATTTACCATTGCCAATGACATGACCTATATGTGTAACCGTTTTGTGTCTCATGACAAATCCACTGCCGTCCAGTTTAGATTCTAATTGACATATAGGATATGCATTCCCTCAGTAAGCAAGCTGTATTGCGTTGGTAGCTCATTAGCAGAGCCAATGAGAGGAGTGTTACCGACAGCTAAATGAAAAAAGAGCTTGCGACACTGGAGGTCAAGCTAAGTTTAGTGCAATTGTGTAACAGAACTTAAAGATTTGAAAATAGCACCTAGATTCGACTAAGTTAGCAGTTATTCCTGAATATTTTGTGCAGAAGATAAATAACCAGTTACATTTCTCCCCGAAACGAGGAAGGGGGAAGAAACAGAGCTGAAGTGTAGTGATCTACCATATATTGATACCTTTCATTGTCCTTTATTTACTGATAGCCAACTGTAGGAAGTTTCATGTTGGAAAGGAAAATGGAAATAATTTTCAGCTCGCTGAATTTAAAGCTCAACTAGAAAATTAAATGTTTCAATCCATATAGCGACAACGAGCACGTTGACACAGATTGAATATGCCCCAGTTGAATGAAAATAGTTGGGTGTATATCATTTCATTAGGTCTGGATATCCCCAGAATCTGTAAGTGGGAAACTATCTTAACAAGCCCTGACTCATAAGGAATTCTATTTTCCCTATTTCACAGTTTTTGAATTTTTAGTTAACGTTCAGTTCTTCAATATGTATGGAACAAAATAGGAATGTATATAGGTTTATTGAACCTAAAATCCTAAGGATATCATCACAGTAAAAGGTATGGTACTGATAAAAGATTTTGGGCATGTATAACCAGCCTGATGCTAATAAAAATAATAATCTTAATACAAAATGGCACACCACTCCAAAAACCAATATCTGTAAGGGAAAATTCCGACATTACTTGTGACATTACTGCTGCTATAGAAACTGTGACAACTGATCTGAGTGAAAGTGGTTCTCCAGATATTATCTCAATAGAAAGGAAATACGATTTGCTCTACTCTGTAGTGACATTAAGGTGACCAGAAGGATTGTTTAGGGCCAGATATAATAGTACTGAGATGTATGATAAAATAATGAAAGAAGAATTGCAATCGCTTGACTTTTACCAATTACGGGAGTTACTTAAATGAAAGAATACTTTTACAAATAAGTGCATCTGTTAAACTAACACAGAGTTTCACGATTCAAAACCATAAAAGGACATGCTTGTTGCATAGACACTTCCCCGGTACGTGAATATGACTGTGATTTGACGTTGGTAGCAGTTAGGTTTACTCTAGGTTGTTTGGACAGATGGAGGACAGTTAATTTTGATATTACCTCGTGATAAAACAGGTTGACAAAACAACTTCTTTCTCTTATCTCCTCATATTGACCTACACATTCCAGTTAATAAAAACTAGCGCCGGCTGTACGATGCCTATCAAGGAACAGAGGAACTCTTGGATCAGAGAGACTACCCAAAGTAGGTGATCAGTCTGATACGTGATATGAGAGTGAAAATGAAATGATATGAACTAACGGCGAAATGGATGAAAGCAACGCTACTGGTGGAGCAGTTGGACGAATGAATGGCGGGGGAAACCTGAGAAACCATGGAAACTCCACACAGGCGCTACTTTGTCCACCTCAAATACCCACTGGGATTGAATCTCAGTCAGCTTGGTGAGAGGTAAGTGGTCACGGTGATGACATCTGACACATCCTCGAAAGGTACGAGTAAAATTCACAATTGCTAATAAATTTGAATTTTTACACAGGATTTCTGTGATTGCTAAATGCAGGTAAAACGGCAGTTTATAGGCCGTTTTATTTAATATTGTGTTAATGCATGCTGCATATAATTTTTAGTAGCGTTACTGAGACAGAAAATTTGAAGGGTGAATGTGGGATAGGTTTACATTTAAAATATTTGAACTGTCACATTGCGCTTGGTATGGCCCTAAATAGATAGAAACGCAGTAATTATTATAACTGATCGAGAAGGTTAACATAAATACATTACAGTTGCTTTTGGTCTAGAGGATTGGTAGATATTGTTAGATATGCAAACTAATTAAATAACTTCAATATTAACCCTCCGTGGGGCGCAATATATCTGAGAGATACCTCTCCCGCTTTTTTAAACAATATGACGCAACTGTTTATGCGAAATTAATGAAAGTCATTGTAGCTTCCTAAAACACACTGTAGCACTTCCTGGTTCATTATTGGCCAGCTGCTTGTTGTTTCGTTCGATTATCAAGCAAAAGTATCTGTGAGATACATTGCGCCCGCTCACGTACCTCATTGTTTCTGTGGTCTTTTTTTCTGCTGGTCACCTTTATACGTCCCATAATGTCTAAGAAGCAAGAAGTGTTCAATCTCTGTAAACCTAACGACCTACAGAAAGCCCTGACAATACCCTGGGATGAAAATGAAGATGATAATGAAGATTTTGTTGATTATGAAAGTGACACAGATTGCGAAGCTGCGACAGAAGTCCATGATGAAGATTCTTCAGGTCCTTCTACTGAAAATAAGCGCAAAGTTTGCAAGACTTGTCTTGTAGAGTCAAAAAAGAAGCGACTTCCAAGATATTGCTGCAAGAAATGTGAAATATACTATTGTTTAGAGCATGCCGGACAGGTTTGCCAGAAGTGTGCTGAGAATTTGCAGTGAAAACTCTCAAGTATATTACAGACACACGCACATACAATTTAGTTCAAATAACTGATTAATTGTAATAATGTTTATAATTTCATAAAAAATGATGATGCTTATTGTTAACTTTATGTTCAAATGTAAGAATAATTACCCTTTCACATTTTGTACATTCGCAGTATTAGTTTATTTTCTGCAACTTACATAGCTCATGCTTTTGAAATGTAGTATGATGTACTGTAATACTTTGAAAATAAAATTTGGTATATAAAAATAACATAATTAAAACACAAGAAAATACAAATATTTCACATTTAGGAGGAATTTCAGACAGCACAGAGGCAGATATATACGTGGTATCTCTCAGATATATTGCGCCCGCACACGTAACAATAGGTATTGCGCCTGACGGAGGGTTAAAGGGCATCATGGTGCAGCTGTCTGAATGTTTAGTTGGTTGAAAGGTTTTGTTGGTCTTTGAAAGTTTACTAAAGTTAATTCAAAACAGAGATATATGCTGAAACAAACAATACTAAAATTAGCTGGGAATGCATTACGGAATTGCAAATTTGGTTGTAAGTGTGACATACAAGTGGGTGGAGCTAGAAAAGGACATTCCTTCTGAGGGATTTCTTATCTCGACCGGAGCAAGAGTCGGACAGATTAACAATTCATAATTATAAGGAAGGTATAAACGTATTATGTATGGAGTAGTAATCTGTGACATACATTTTAACTCTATTTCAACATCATCAAATGGAGAGATGGATCAACCAAAATCTTGCAGCTGCAAATAGAGTTAAAATGTATGTCACTGATTACTACTCCATACACAATACATTTATACCTTCCTTATAATTATGAATTGTTAATGTCTCCGACTCTTGCTCCGGTCGAGGTAAGAAATCCCTCAGAATGAATGTCCTTTTCTAGCTCCACCCACTTCTATGTCACACGTACAACCAATTTTGCAGTTCCGTAATGCATTTATTGCCGCACAATAAAAATGAGTAGTTTACTATTGTTTCCAGGTAATTTATGAACCATTTACTGTTATTTAACAGGTATCATGTTTCAGTAACACGTGAAAAAATATATTTTATCTGTGATTGTGTTTTTCCTGTACTAGCTTAGCACAGAGGTATCGGAAAGATGACACAAGAGTGCCATATTGAATCGGAAGGAAGGGATCCTTTTAACCTATGTGAAGATGAGTTTGCAATTGCAATGGGAATACTGTTAGTAATTACGTACTTTTACATGAGGTTAAAGATGACGGTGAGGTTAAAAGGCATTAAAGAATCGCTAAGGCTGTTGTAATGATTAAAGACAAAGGTGTGGTAAAACTGTGATTAACACTATGAACAGTGTAGGAAGATAAATCAAGAGAGTATACGGTTGTCCCATAAGTTTGTTTTGCTCGGACGCTCCATCTATAAAGCCTGAACCCCCTGTACACTCAAGTTATCATAGTTGCCTAACCACCCCTACGACTTATAGGTCGGTCAACAACCAGACTCGCTATTGGGTATGTTAGTGTGTGTTTGTGACTCACGTTGGATGGAACAGCGTGAACTTGTGTTTACAAACTATGGAAAGCAAAAGGGAACATTTCCAACATCTTATGCTATTTTACTATCGTAAGGGCAAAACCGCCTTACAATGCCGGCAGAAATTTGTGTTGTCTACGGGGAATAAGCAGTAGCAAATCGACCATTTCAAAAGTGGTTTAGTCAAATTCGAGCAGGAAATTCTTCTCTAAAACAAGAGTGTCTGGCAACTACCCTGTCGTAGTTGTGTTGCGGGTGATATGTGTTCCCCAGCGTTCTTAGTGATTGAAACGTAACGCGAAACGAACGAACTTATGAGACAACCTCACATTCATGGTGAAAATAATGATATTGAGTAGTATTTGCTGATGAAAATATATCTTATTCTGAAATAATTTGCATAAATCATGTTTTATTAACATAAAAGCATTAAAACAGTTGGTAGCTCTAAAGTGAAGAACATAAACATAACCTGGAAAAATTATAAATTATCAAAAACTCATGCACCACTTAAAGTGACAGGCGCCGGTATTATTTGGTAATAAAAACGCTCCCAAGAACCTTTAGTGCATGTTAGCTGATTAAGTTAAGTTGTGCTTTCTCGTAGTAGATCTATAATCATCTAAAGACAGCCCTCTCTAGGAATATAGATGGCTAGTACTAGTCCATTTGTCACCCAATGCTGACTTTATCCCATTACTGCACTCTCTGTTTTTTGTTCAGTTTTTATCCTAATGTAGACGGCATTGCACACATATACGCAAAAAATAAACACTTCTCATTCAGGCACATATAGCTTAATATATAACTGCAAAGCATAAATTTCAAGTAAGCATATGCTTTCACCAATTGTATTTCCTGTTCTAAATATTTTCCTCTTGACTTATATGCTTAATATTAACAATCAAACATTAATTCAGCAGCTGGTAACCCGGAACCAAACTGCAAATCTGCACTCTGTTATATCACAACATAGTGATGCATGTGTTTTACCAGCCAAGGAACACAGAATAGAGGAAGAATATTACCAGTGTTAAGACTACCTAAATTATTTTAAGTTTTTTTTATATTACACATTAGATTAAGTTAAAGTATATTACCTTAGATTAGATCATATTCCATTCTATGAGTTCACTGGTGGTCATGGAGACCCCGATGAACATAGAACTTATGAAACCTGGTAACATATTATGTATGCTTAAGCAGTTAATATTTTGTAAGTTATTTCCATAGCTGAAAGAGATGAAACTTATAAACCAAAATATTCAACCAAAATCATATTATATCAGCAAAACATGCACAACAAAAGAATAATAGTTAATATCCTTAAACATTTACCTTTCTTACCAGAATTGCTGACTTTAAATGAAAAACATTATAAAAGTAGTACGTATCACAGCAGTTACTATATAAAATATACCTTAGAAAGAAATTCATCTTTTCGTCCATTAGTTTTTACAGAAAGCAAAGAAACATCACTTTCTCCAAGTATTAACACTGTAATTATACAATATACAGAAAGCGTTAATCCCTTCAAATAAGTACTAGTATTTTAAGCATGGTATAATAGGTAGGTACCTACTGTTTTATTACTTACTGTTCCAGCACAATTTAACTTTGCTGTTATTGCTGTTTATAGAAGCATACACAAGAAGATAATGCTGCTCTATTGAAACCAAACAGAAGAATCAAGGTAAGTATTTGTATCTCGCATATGATATATAACTTTAATCTAATAAAAATCAATCAATATTTATTCTTTAAGATGCTTCATAAGAGATGCAATTAAAATAAAATATTAAACATAGCTCATGGTCACATCTGATAACTGTTCAGTTTAAATGAATATTTGTATTATATGCAATATATCTGATCAAAATATATCTGGACAAGATCTATAGAGGTAGGGATTTGAGTCTCACTCTATATATTAGTTACTTTTTATGAGAACTAATCTCAAAGACAACATTTTATGTGTTATGCCTGTTAACTATAGCAAGCTTCAACCCTTTCCACTAATGTATATGTATTATTCTTCTTATGAATTCACAAAATTAAATTGGCTATGAAATGAATACTAAATGCAAAAATTTGAATGGGAATACAAGTTTCAATTTCAAATACCTATATTTTTATATAACAGCGGCTGATCTGTGAGAAGCTTAATGAAGTAGAAGAAAACAAAGAAGTTGATAAACATAAATGAAAATAAGAGGACAGAGAAAAGAAACACAAATCATATTTTCTATTTAGCAGCATACAGGATTTCTTTGGATACAAACCCAAGCAGTCACTCTTTACACTTACACCCTTTATAATTTGGATTATACTTAAGTATCAAAAGCATGCACAGATATTAACTTTGTAATTTGTTCATCTGCATTCCATATTCTAGTGCCAGTCCAAAGGGTGTGGGTTAGGGGGCAGGCGGGAAGGACAGTACATATTCTTATGCTCATGCTACCCTAACAGAAATATGGGGAAAGAAGTTGTGTAATGTAAATTTCCAAATGAAAAACCTCAATTTGTTAGATCTACAGTTTATTCATGCGTGTTTTATGTAGGCAGTGTTTTCTGATAAAGCTATAAAAAGTGTTGTATACTGAGGTTGAAATAAAGTTAAGGGTGTGCATGCAGCACAATGTCTACTACTGGTTTGCGCCCGGGAGATCCCCTTCAGTCATTCCCCTACCATTTCCTCGTCATCACACTCGCAGGGATCCGAGTCACTTCTCACAGCCCGCCCCCTAGGGGGAGGGCTAGCCACGTTCATGTACTGTAAGCGGTACTCGCTTTGCACAGGGTCAGGGCCAGGGCCTGGAAGCACCCCAGTGGGACCTGTTGGGGGGCCTTCAGACTTGCTCCGACGTGAGGATCGTATGTGGGGCCCACCTCGCTCCTCCGACTGCAACAGCAATACAAAAGCGAACACCTATTTTGAGGAGCCCAACCCTGAACAAATATACCCTGATACCCATACCTATTGCTAACCTTTCATTTAGATTAGTTTATAGTTTAGACAAGGATATAAGATTTGTGAGAAAGTAATGCTCCCAGTATTTGCTATGCAGAATAGAGAAGATGTTAAAGCATTTTTTAAATCAAGTATTTTGCACAAACAAATGTATCCCATTAACACACTAGTGATGAGTATTCTAAAACCCATCATTTTATTGTGCATTAAGAGCAACTGGGGCTTTATCATAATTTTATGATCTTAATGAGGACATAAAAAAAGGTGTAAACATTTAGTGATATTTTCATTCTGATATTGTAATTCCTTCTCTAAAGGACGAAAATGTTTCAGTGAATCATTTGCTTCTAAACACTGTTCTTTTACAGCCATTCCATGTTGATAATCTTATCATAGAGCATAAAACAAAACCTCTTAAAATCTGCTATTGAATTAATTTTCACTTATTTTTCTTAACAAAATGAGAAGAAAAAAAAAACCAGCTCTATGCAAACACTCAGAAATCAAGCTATTCAGCAAATAAAATAACTTTTGTTCTATCAAAACAACAAGCTCGTCATAAAACGTGTGGAAATTATATTGCTGCAACTGCAAAAGAAAATGTTTCCACAGAAGATGTTCAAATGGAAAAAGGCCCTTTTTTCTTCACTTCTTTCTTAATCTTAAATTTTATTTAAAAGATTATGTAAGTTAAAACATACCTACTATATTAACACACACTTTTGCTGTTACAGGTTTTGATTCTTTGATATAGTTAGAGATTTTGGAGGGGATTATTTGGCATTAATAACAGTTTTTCCAAGTATGGCTATTCAAGAAGCAATGCTATTCAAAATACAGACAACAGGTCAATTGTAATACTGATGAAATGTTGGAAGCATTACATCCTTTAAGTTATTCTCTGCTGTTTTAGTTCACTGTAACACCTTGACATTTTTAGATCTGCTTGCTGATTGGGAAATTCTGAGCTGAAAAACTAACGCGTAAATCAGTAGAAGTGATAAAGTAAAGTATCTGATACAGGCAGCTGGTGATTTACCAACTAACAAGGCTGTAAATGTTAATTCAAGTTGCCTATTAAGGTCACGCATACCAACTTTACCCTCCTTTGTAATTCAGCATCTTTATTTTATGTTTCTATGTGACATTTTGTTATTTATGTTTACTTCCCAAACCTCGCAAATCCTGTACCATTGCTTACATGCTTTTCAGTCATTTTCTGCTTCTTAGTTTTCTCACCGAAATTCTTTACATGTGTAATGCAACTCAAAATGCATGCAAGTGCATTAACATTCATCAGCACACAGCAGCACTCAGCAGCACATTGTTGGAACAGAGTACTTCGCTACAGGCTAAATTAACAAAATATAAATCATTCAGCAGAGGACTGCTTGACCTTACCACGGTTAGGCCTTTTTTAATTTTACTTAGGTTGCCTTCACGTTTATATTTTTCTTGATTTGTAAACTACTGTTCTACTTTTCATTTGTACTGTTATATTTACATATTCTTATAAACCCATTGTTGGGATGACTGAATCATTGTTTCCATTAAAATAAAATAATAAATCTTAGTGCTGCTGCTGAGTCCTACCAGTTGTATGGAATAGTGAACAAAAGAATTGTAATATATTACAAAATGTATTATTGACAAATGTCCAGTAAAGATAAATATATGTTATTAATCCTTAATACCTAAGTATTTAGAATTACTAATCAGGACATTATTATCAATACCATAAACATGGTGTTGGCATCAGAACCTTTCTAAGGTTTTCCCCCAGAAGCCTTAAACCCCCTTTAGACAAACAAGGCTAGATTAACAAGTTCCTAGTTATAACAATGTGGGATCTGTAATAAAATTCCAAATACTAGAATAGTTTCAGCCCTCCTGGACGGAGAACTATGCCGCGGGGGGGGGGGGGGGGGCAAAAGATTACCATAATTATACGACATAAATATAAATATCTAGATTAAGTAAAAATTGAAGCTATTAACAGTGAAGCAACAAGATTCTAAAATAAGAACAAATTAGAAACTAAAAACTTCACTTATCTTAGTATGTTGATATCCTTTTTCTGACCCAGGGGTTTCAAGCTATATCCAGCTCATTCTCAAAGTCATATAAACAAAATCGTTGCCAAGCATTTTAGAATAAATATCTAGATTTTCAATTTTTGAAGAACATCAGAGCATTGGTTTCCTCTGAACTATTTATCTGAGAAAATGAAATGCTTATGTTGACTGCTTGTTCATTATATTTATTTTGAATAAAGCTTGAATGAGTTCTTATAAATTTTAGGTATACTGGTTTTGAGCATTATAAGGTAGAGATGAGCATTAGTCTGTTACCCAGTAGAGCTGGCGCAGCTAAAGCTTAGCAATCTGAGGAATGCGGAAAAGACTATTTTCGTAAACGTACTGTACCGTTTTGCCTGTTGCAGGGCGACAGTATCTCTGTTATGGGCTCCAATATCTAACAAGGTCTCGAGGAGTGCATATCCCAATGAATGAACGGACGCGATTAGATAGTGGGGCCGGCAAGTGCAATGCAGGGAGTGCAAATGGCGTGTGGCCTTCAATCAATCGACGTAATCCGACTTTATGTGAGTAATACCTACCGAAGTTTCAGGCTGTCTAGTTGCCAAGATATAGTTATGCCACCTCTATCACGGTCATGAGCCTTCCATGTATGCAATTCTTACATAATACAAGCTATCTGTCATATAAACAGTTCCACTCAAGGTCATTTTAGTCAGCTTACTCATTGCCTAATTTCTTGAGAATCACACTTACCTGCTCATATTCTCAAAATACATTGGTAATTCACAAAACACTATATTCCTCTAGTATAAAACTTCTATTTTAAACCTTATGATTAAACCAGGGTCTTAATGTCGCTGAAACTATCACTATCTGAATGACTAGTTTTGGCGGTAATGGTTTCTTTGACCTCCATGGAGAGACATTTCTAGCCTAAAATAGGCTCTCGCTGTATCTAAATTGTATAGAAATATTATAATATCATAATTTACAAGCCGTGGGTATAAGAATTACCTGCAAAATACATATTTCTAAAACAAACGTGGAATTTGCGAACAGAACCAGTTAAAATCTACGTAAACTAAAATCGAAGTTTTATGGTTTTGGTAGCTTTAGATAGCCAGCAGAATACCCAACTGATCTTATACAAATGCGCCATTTTTATGACAAAATATAGGGTACGGGTTAAATTTTCAATCAAAACCAGAAAGATCCGTAGCACACAGGTAATAATTCAATATTTATTTGCTTTGTATCAACTTCGGACAAATCCATTTGTGCTACACATGTCCTCCATTAAAATTGCTCATTTCCTTGTTCTTGTAAAATTTTCTTTCCTTACCGTGTCTGTTACTGTGGGAGCATCCAAACCTGTTCTTGTTGTGAAGTCCTATCACAACACCTCTTCTTTCCAAACGATTCCTCAACAATTGATCCAACAATGAAAACCAGCATAAGGACTTGGTTGTTAATTGTGTTTCTTTCTGCTTGCATGTTAGTGCCAAGGGAAATAGACGGTGAAAGCACCACTGTTGATATTGATTGTGTTTGTTTCTGCTTGCATGTTAGTGCCAAGGGAAATAGATGGTGAATGCACAGCTGTTGATATTGATTGTGTTTCTTTCTGCTTGCATGTTAGTGCCAAGGGAAATAGATGGTGAAAGCACCACTGTTGATATTGATTGTGTTTCTTTCTGCTTGCATGTTAGTGCCAAGGGAAATAGATGGTGAAAGCACCACTGTTGATATTGATTGTGTTTCTTTCTGCTTGCATGTTAGTGCCAAGGGAAATAGATGGTGAAAGCACCACTGTTGATATTGATTGTGTTTCTTTCTGCTTGCATGTTAGTGCCAAGGGAAATAGATGGTGAAAGCACCACTGTTGATGTTGATTGTGTTTCTTTCTGCTTGCATGTTAGTGCCAAGGGAAATAGATGGTGAATGCACAGCTGTTGATATTGATTGTGTTTCTTTCTGCTTGCATTTAGTGCCAAGGGAAATAGATGGTGAAAGCACCACTGTTGGTATTGATTGTGTTTCTTTCTGCTTGCATGTTAGTGCCAAGAGAAATAGATGGTGAAAGTACAGCTGTTGATATTGATTGTGTTTCTTTCTGCTTGCATGTTAGTGCCAAGAGAAATAGATGGTGAAAGCACCACTGTTGATATGTATTGTGTTTCTTTCTGCTTGCATGTTAGTGCCAAGGGAAATAGATGGTGAATGCACAGCTGTTGATATTGATTGTGTTTCTTTCTGCTTGCATGTTAGTGCCAAGGGAAATAGATGGTGAATGCACAGCTGTTGATATTGATTGTGTTTCTTTCTGCTTGCATGTTAGTGCCAAGGGAAATAGATGGTGAATGCACAGCTGTTGATATTGATTGTGTTTCTTTCTGCTTGCATGTTAGTGCCAAGGGAAATAGATGGTGAAAGTACAGCTGTTGATATTGATTGTGTTTCTGCTTGCATGTTAGTGCCAAGGGAAATAGATGGTGAAAGCATCACTGTTGATATGTATTGTGTTTCTTTCTGCTTGCATGTTAGTGCCAAGGGAAATAGATGGTGAATGCACAGCTGTTGATGTTGATTGTGTTTCTTTCTGCTTGCATGTTAGTGCCAAGGGAAATAGATGGTGAATGCACAGCTGTTGATGTTGATTGTGTTTCTTTCTGCTTGCATGTTAGTGCCAAGGGAAATAGATGGTGAATGCACAGCTGTTGATGTTGATTGTGTTTCTTTCTGCTTGCATGTTAGTGCCAAGGGAAATAGATGGTGAATGCACAGCTGTTGATGTTGATTGTGTTTCTTTCTGCTTGCATGTTAGTGCCAAGGGAAATAGATGGTGAATGCACAGCTGTTGATGTTGATTGTGTTTCTTTCTGCTTGCATGTTAGTGCCAAGGGAAATAGATGGTGAATGCACAGCTGTTGATGTTGATTGTGTTTCTTTCTGCTTGCATGTTAGTGCCAAGGGAAATAGATGGTGAAAGCACAGCTGTTGATATTAATTGTGGCAACAGGAGGTACGGAAGTATAGCTGAGTGTACATGGAAAATGTAATATGTGTATATATACAGGATTGCCAAAAAACACCGACAATGTTCATTGTGTTGTGCGGGAGGGCAAACTGATCAGTTATCAAATGGGAACCACAGTCCTCAAATGCACGGGTTGGACGCTATA
This sequence comes from Tenodera sinensis, assembly GCA_030765045.1. Taxonomy (NCBI): domain Eukaryota; kingdom Metazoa; phylum Arthropoda; class Insecta; order Mantodea; family Mantidae; genus Tenodera; species Tenodera sinensis. Next base: position 129,305,270 of record CM060964.1, on the reverse strand, counting down.
GCGCGTCGAAGTGTGAGATGTGTGTACGTTCACATTTCGCCAGGAAAGCCAATATCGAGCTACATATCTACATTACAAACGGGCTTCGAGCTGTGTACCTCCTACGTCATTGCAGGGGCTGTATCCTTGGTGGTGAGCCTCATGCACATGGCCCAATACGTACGGTTGTCTTTAAAGATTTTCAATCGTCATAATGTCAAAAGGTCCTCCGCTGACCTTACAGTAGTGTCCTACACCATTCTGTTTACAAAACTCCCCAGAAAATAGTCGAGAGGTGTTAGATCTGGCGAGCGTGCCGGCCATGGAACTGGTCCACGTCTATCAATCCATCGATTTGACTATGCGACGTTGAGGTTATTCCGCCTATTTACATCAGAGTGTGCTGAAGCTTATTTCAGCCATTTCAGCAGCTGTGCTCTGGTGCATGTTGCACTGCTATTAAAACGTTAATGTACTGGAAACTACGCAAGTAACGCAGTACGGTGCGCACCAAGGACTTTATGGAGGAATGTAGTACATGCACAGGAATGTCATTATACTCAGGTTGTTCATCCCGGTAAATAGGTGGCTATAGGGTTGCATACTTTCCATATTAAAATATCAAAATGAATTTTAACATATTTTCACAACCGTTGGTGCTCAAAACTCCACGCTCTCCAGCGTTCAAACCCTGCATTGCAGGACAGCGTTTCTAGTAGAAAAATCGATCCGTTTGCCATCCCGCTCGACATACTAAGCGTTATCGGTATTCTTTGGGACGCACACACAGGTGTTCCATAATTAGACCGACAAACATTGGGAGCTGATAGATTTCAGAATTTTAAACCCTTTTTGTTAAGGAAACGTTTTGCTGCAGTGCTTCGTTTAAGCGCTAGACGAGTTAATGTCATAGATTACTGCCTCCCACCCAGTTTATTTAAGGCAAAATCAACAATGCAAGTTAATATTGCACTTATCTTAGTAAGGTATACAATCTCAAACCAAGAAGCAAACACAGAACACATAAACGAAAGACATCTGATTGTTTACAGTTAATCACAGCTTTAGTATTCAAAGCAAATGTTGAAACTCACGCCCATTGCAATTAACACCCAGTGCATCGGCGTGCCCTATTCTGCCGTACTCTCGCAAAGACACCAGCCATTTCTCCGGTTTAAAAGTTTGTCGGTCTAATTTTGAATAGCGCTTAAACGAAGCATGGCAGTAAAGAAACTTTCCTTAACAAAAAGTGTTTAAAATAACATTAACTATCAGCTCCCAAAGTTTGTCGGTCTAATTTTGGGACCTCCTGTATGTGTGCATGTACACTGGATGTTCCCCCACCAAAAAAAAAAAAAAAAAAAAAACACACACACACACACCGAAAACGCTTAGCATGTGTGCGGGATTGATTGGTTTTCACAGATGGAAATGTACCGTTTGGACGCTGGGGAGCCTTGAAGTTTGAGAACGAATGCTTGCGAGAATTTGTTAATATTGATTTTGGTATCTTAATACGGGAGGTATGCAAGCCTTTAGCCATCTGTGTACTGGGAGGAACGACCTGAGCATGATAACTAAAGGCCGGCGGAATGTGAGCTCACATGCGATACAGGTTAGCTGCACGCAGAGTATGAATGACGCCAGAAGTACAGCACGGCCATCAAATGTGTAAACAAGTGCCACTATAGAAGCAAGAGTCGAAAACAACGTACCGTTGTACTCTGCGAACTAGTGAACCATTGCCTTGCAAGTGTATGCAGACGCCAATAATTACAACATGGGGTACTTGGATAGAGACCGCCACGTATTATGCGGTGCATTGCAATGAAATTGTAAATGTTATTAGCGCTCTATGTGATGCAGATTCATGTGCTATTGTAACTGCAAGGTCTCTGATATCGCATGAGCTATCTGAAGATCTTCAGTTCATATCAAACAATTCTGCAGTGTTGCCCAAAGCTATTAAGCAATTAGAAAAATCGGGTTTGGAAATGTCCAAGAGCATAACCATAATAGAAGACTTAGTTACCTTAGATACCTCTTGTGTAAGGTATCGTAAAGGTGAAAGAAAGTCATAAACAAAAATATTGGTTATCAAGCTATTGCTGAAATTTTGAAAATGAGATATTTTTTTTTTTTTTTTTAATTAACGTCCTCCAACGTAAACACGCCAGAGGACAGAGTGGAATTCTTTACATTTGCACCACTGAGATCGTGTGACGTAGAAAGAAGTTCTCCACGGTTTACAAACTGATTCAGTGATAGCCGTTGAAATTTCACAATTAATAATTTACGAATGTACATTGTAACCCAGTGTAATGCACCCTGTGATGATATAATAGTTAATAAGTAGCAGTATGTATAAGAGTTTAAGTGCAAATGAAGAATGCATAATTTATGATGCTTGTAGGTTGTGCTGCAGTGAAGCGGTTTTTATGGTCAGGCGTACCTACCTGCAGTTGTTTACATGCGCCAGCAATAACACTAAAGTCCATGTGCAGTGTATTACCTGGCAATGCGTTGAGGCGTATTGACCTTGGTGGTCGAGCGCTTCGATCGCTTTCTATCTTGTTTATTAGAAGAGCGCAATAATAGTAACTTGGCGTATAGTCAGTGATAAAACACATATAGATAATCTCTCGCGCCTGTGGACATGAGACGTTGCTGTCCTGAAGATATGATTGCATCTGAACAGTGTACGCACACCGTCTAGCCATGTTTATACGATAACCTCGCGTAAACTTCTGGGCAGTTTCACATTGTTTCCGATACGCTTTATGGCTTTGCCAGGTAATACGTATAGAAAAACGCACACGCCTCCGGCCTTTAATAATAACATTCCTGCACATGCGCTAAATTCCTCCATAGGGTCCTTCGTGCGCACCCTACTGTGTTATGTGTGTAGTTTCCAGTATAGAAACGTTTTTAACACCAGTGTGACACGTAACAGTACACAGCTGCTGAAATGGCCAACTTGAGGACACTTTGATGTAAGTGTGCGGAATTACCTCAGCGTCGCGTATGCAAATTGATGGATTGATAGAGGTGGACCAGTTCCATGGCCAACAGGGTCCCTAGATCTGACAACTCTTGACTATTTTCTGGTTGTTACATGAAGAGCATGGTGTATGACACTCCCGTAACGTCAACGGAGGACATTATGGCTCGAGTCCACGGAGCGATTGAAAATTTTCAAAGATAACTGCGCATGTTGGATCATGTGCACGAGGCTCACCACCGCCGATATAGGCTCTGAAATGATGTAGGAAGTACACAACTCGAAGCCCGTTTTTAATGTAGACATCTCGATGTTGGCTTTATTAACGAAATATGAACGCACCCCATCTCATACTTCGTTAAGCTACAGCGTCCAAACCGTGCATTTCCGGACGGCGGTTCCTATTTAAAAACCGACCGGTTTCCCATCCTGTACAACATACTAAGCGTGTCGGTGTTTTTTGGGACATCCTGTATATATCGGATGGAAGGGAAGTCATTACATTGATTTAAACCAGTGGTAGATCTCGGTATTTGTAACAGATTTTGTATCTTACGTTTTTGTCTCCGTCCATTTCCTATGGAGATATTTTAGTGTTATCGAAAACAACCTGGCAACACTGCATATTGTGTGGGTGCTCACTTTCCTTAGCTCCACACATAAACAAACAGCGTAACGCTGCATTTTGAAAACAAACTCGTACCCTGCCTTGTCCTTCCGTGTTTACTGTGACAGTGTAGGCCAATCACAAGCGTTAGCTGACAAAACATTACCGAAAGCAAAAGCTGTTTACATCCACTAACCAGTTCAATTCCCTGACCAACCTCAACGCAACGTTGTCAAGTTACGTTATCTCTGAAGTAGCAGCTCAGAATATTCCTTCACATCCCTTAAGTGATTAATTATTTCCAAATCCTGTGTGATGTGCCATAATTACTACCAAAGCTATGTCATAAATGAGTTACTCTACGCATCTTACAAGTAATAAACTGTTATCTTTGCACATTCTTGTGGAATTACGCATCCAACTTGGATAAAAAAACTATTTATTTTTTCTAAATTGGCTGATCAAAGAACAAAATGCTATTCAACTTTTTTTTTTGTAATGCTTCTAGGAAGCACATATTAGAAGGAATGTAATGGCTTCCCTTCCACCGTGTATACACACATGCTAATGAACTATACCGAAATAACTCGAGAGATTATAGATGTGACTGATACAAGTAATTTGAGATAGGCAATGTATGGCCGCGGCTGAACATAATGTAGTTATATAGGTTAAACATATTAATACCAGATGTTGATAAGTCGGTGTTAAAGCAAAGCCTGATGAATAATCCGTTTAGAATGTCTTTAACTTTAATTGCTGCCCGAGTATAGGAATATCTATTTTCAGCAGCTTGCTATCAGAGTTCTCAAGATTTAATGCCACAAAAATCTCTCAAATCTCGGAATAATCACGTGACAGTGCGACACTGAGCATCGACTACTTTCCTTCTTGCGCTGTGAAGCCTACTCCAGAGACGTTTCCTTGATTGCTCTTGTGGCTCAATTTGTGACGTCAAATGCTGTAGTCACAAAGGTCTATTTTTTTTTTTTTTTTTTTTATTTTTTTTTTTTTTTTTTTTTATTCCATGTGAAGAAAAGCATTAACACTACTATCATCTCCTTATTCGGCTGACACCAGAAATGTTGAACGACAATCGTTCCTTCGCCAATGTTAATCTTGCCACGAAAATTGAGGTCACCATTTCAAGGAGTTACTATCAAACTGATGTAAAGTCTTAGATGTTTTTATTTTTTATTCTTCCTTTGCAGCACATGAAGGTATTAAGCTGGTGTCACTTTTTTTCTAGCAGGAATTGTAATTAGTTGTACCGACATGTTGAAATAAAGCTACATAGTGTCACCGCGCCCGCCGCATCTAATTGCCGACAACAGCAGTGTCACCCATCGCATTATTGTCGGCACTACCGCAAAGGAGCCGAAGGAAAGAGACAGAGAATGGCCGCATTGTTGGGGCGCTTGCCGAAAGAGAGAAAAGGATAGAGGCTACTGGAATCTTCTACTTTGTATCTCACCGCAAGAAGTGAACGTTCCTGAAGCTTCCAGAATAGTGCCTGGGAGATATAAATAGCGGTAAAGTGTGAGAAGAGGAGTCAGACGTATGTGAAGGTTGAGTAGTCGTGCCGACGGAGACGGACAGACGATGTGGAGAGTTGTGCCGACGGAGAAGAGTTAGTTCTTTGTGTTACGAGTTCGGAGCCGTGCTGTTGGAGAATCGGAAAAGACTTTCTTGTTGTTGCAACGAGTGTACAAAGTTACTGTTTACGGAAATAAAAGTGTTTATCTCGACTACATCTGTCTACTTTACTTCACACCCACCAACCAAAAGTTACAATACATTGAAACAATTTAAAATCTGGATCAAAACAGAATTAATATCCTGTACTCAAACTACAGAAAAGAAGAAGAAATAGAAGAAAAAGAAGTGAAGGACACTCGAACTCGAAAACAATGACGATATTATGCTCGAACGCCAATAACATACTCATTGCGCCAGAGAAGCACACTAAGTCCTAAGATGTTCCTTCCGTTTTGTGTGCTGCTCTCTCGAATGGTTGATATTAGTCAGTGGCGTACTGGCACTTTAGACACTTATAGCTATAACTTCGAAATTTAAACGAACAGGTCATAAGTCTATCTCAAATTACCTGTTTAACACATCTCCATATCCACTGAAAATATTTCGGTGTACTTCATTAACAGCCTTGTAGATGTAAATACATATATGTTTATGTCTATATATTTTAAGGTGGTCCTTATTTGGAGTTACATGAACGTGTCAACTGTTTTGAGCGCACACTCACCCATTCTTTTGCTTCTGGCGTGTTTTGATAATGCGCCAAGTTTCATTACAATTAATTAATATTAAACCGTGCCGCAATTGAGCTAGATATGTAAATAAGCTTGAGTACTGAAAGAAGGTTAGTGTTTTTATTGGCATAAACAACTGAAACCAACCTGCACATGTTTCGTAAATAGGTTTAATATTATTTAAACGGAAGAAATTTAAGTATTAATATGTAATAGAATATACAAAATGTGGCAATGCAGCCAAATCAATACAAGTTGTAACACAATTCTCTTTCCGGTGTTTTCTTTTTCAGTCAGGTGATTTTGCATACATCGCAAAAATGAATTGTTTTTGCCCTTAATCGGCCGTTAATTGTCCAAGGAATTCTTGCACTAACTTCACTTCTCTCACTTACTACCTTAAGATTTTTCATAGTCTCCTTGGCACTAAGGTAGGAAGTGATAGAATCCCAAGAAATTGGATCCTTGTTTAAAAAATCTAAATCTCTGCTTAAGTTCCTCAACATGTCCAGACTAATGTCTCATCAATCCCCGTATCTAAAACAATAGAGATCCAAAGTTCGGTCGGTTATACGTTCTGAATAACCTAAAAAGCCTGCTAAAACTAGGCCAAAACGAAAACTTACTCACAAGTATTGTAACTGCAACAGGTAGACCAGTGTAGATTCTTTTGCTCCCCAACGTTTCGGTTTCTAACGGTACGTGTTTTTGTGTCATTGTTATCTAAGGTTGTCATCAAAACAGCGATAACATGCAAATCTCTTCATTTAGATACCGTAAACATTGACAAAACAACTCCTCAAAGAAACACCTGCATTCACTTTTTCTACAGTTATAATTATTTTAAAAAGCACAAGTGTGCCGATTGCTGATGAACCCAGGAACCAATACTTTGTATATACTTTCACCACAAACAAACAGGTGTTCTACAGTCCACCCAATTCACTAACTCTGAAGACAACTGAGAGCAATAGAGAAATATCTTCAACAAACATATTCCTTTGGCCTTCACCTTGCACTGTGCAAGGCTCCTGGGGGCTCTTGCTTTTCAATTCAAGTCCATGGGTGTCCCCAAAAACATGATGTGCAATTCAATGAGTTCACGGGAACCATTTTACAGGTGTTCCTTCAGTAGTTTTCGAAAGATGCTTGATCAATTTCGACACCGCTGAAAGCGTCAAGTCCCTTTTCATAATTTGGTTTTTCCATACCATTCCACTATGTTTTTTAAACATTTTACACCGGGACTAACTGAGTCTTGGGGTGACTCATTTTCGAACACACTCCATAACACTAGCTCACACATGTGACGACCGTAAGGGAAAAGCAGCAGATCTTCCTTCTCCTGTTAACTGTTCCAGCAAATCAACAGTTCAAATGAAACGATCTGTATTGGATGCGGTGGTGCCACAACAAACAATTTGAACGTTCTAGTCTAGTCTTCAGACTTTTATGGCATTTCAAACTGCGAGTATTTGCTATTTACCACTACAACTCTCTACAGTTGGCTGTCCGCTTCTGTAGAGTGGTGGTAGCGTGTCTGCTTCACATCCAGGAGGTCTCCCTTATCCTGAGAAGACAAATTTCGGAAAACTTAAAGCTCTATGGATCTCTGATGCTCATTTGAGCATAATTTCACTCATTCATTCATCGTCTGATAAGACACTGGAGGACGTTAACTAAAAAAAAAAAAAAAAAAGAACACTCTACAGTTGACTGATGCAGGTAAAGTTGTAAAGAAATATTTAACAGTATCTGCCCGTTTCATTCTGAGTTGTTTTCGGTATCTTTGAATTGAACTACGATTAAGAGCTATTTCATCGACATTATGCCCACGAGCCTGAAGGATGAATACAGCACCTCTCAGGGCCGACAAGATAAGCACCCGAAGTGTGAAACTCTTTACCCCCACAATCACCCCTACTTGTTTCCTTCTATCCGGCAGGTAAACAGAGTGGACGTGTGCCACAGTGGGGGCCACTCGGGTTTCACGTGAAATGTCTTTTCCGACGTATTCAAATGCATACTTTTAAACTCAAGAGTTGGCTAGGAAAGCACAAAGAGGATTAACGACACTAGAGAATATACGTAAAAGACATACCGTCAATGCTAGACGGTTCATACTGGCGTTGTGTAAGGAACAGCTCTCTCACCGTATTACTGATTCTAGGCAAACCTTAAGTTAACAAAAGCAGATCTATAGAATTAATATGTGTATTACCTTTGTTTTGGTTAGCTATATAATAGTTGTTATGCAATTCCCTTCTACTACTAAAGACATTTAAAAGTTTCTGTACTGTATTCTCAAAAATAAACGTCAGAATTTATATGAAGAGTGCACTGAAATTGTTTACAATGTACATTTTATTAGATAGTGGCGTAGTGAGTATGATGCTCATCTAGTTTACACGATTGGTATCCTTGCTGGTTTCTTTTTACATATTAGTGTTTCAATGTCCGACAGCAAACTAGATGAACTTAAACGTAGAACACATTGAAGATTGAGAGGTAGAATTGGATTGTGTGTTTAAAAACACCAGCAGTAAGTTTGTTGGCATTAATGAATAATAATTATCACATTGAAGATGTTAATGCGAAACGCTACTGCGTGGCAGGCTCTTGTTCATTGTCAATATGCTAATCAGTTGTTCACATTGATAAGTAGTACCAAATATGGCTAGTAGTTTTCTTGCAAAAAGATGAAGCTTGAGAAATGCTTTCAGCAGTGATGTGTACATATCCAAATCAAGTTTTCCTAAACAGCGCAATTGTGTTGCTTTGAAGGTTAATTAATTCTAATTGTGATTTATCTTGGGCCACCAAAGAGTCATATGTAAATGGATTTTCGAAAAGCCTACGGTCGTTTTCTAACTCTTGCAGGTCTACAAATTTCGCCGAGAACACTTCTAATAATTGCTCTAATTGAGTAATGTATTTTTCTTTCGTATTAGGTAATACATTCTTCATAACCGATTTAAAAGATGGAAAATGATGCAGTATGTTCTGTTCTGTTTGACTTTGCCACAATTTTAATTTCTCCATGAATGCTTTCACACAATCTACTAACTGTATAAATATATTGTGTTTACCTTGTAAACTAAGATTAAGTTCATTGAGGTGAATAGTTAAATCGCTTAGAAAAGCCAAATGACAAACAAAAATACCATTTTCGAGTTTCGGAACTGCAATCCTTTTAGTTGTTAGGTAAGTATGAATTTCTTTCGCCAGGTCGAATATTCTTTGCAACATGTTGCCTCTACTTAGCCATCTTGCCCGGCAGTAGCATGGTAAATCCAAATATTTGGAGCCTAAGATTTGATGCTATCTTCATTACTGCCTCAAAACATGTTCACCACACGTATGATGTTTCATTGGACAAACGTCCGCGACTCCTCGAACACAGATCATTCTGCATCTACACCCTATCAATCACAGCAGGTTGTGCCGCATCCTTAATGGCAGTGGTTTCGTACATGGCAAGGGAAAAATGGACAAACTTCCTTAATTTGTATCTTAACTGTTCCTCCAAGTTTTTGCACAGGTCGACAATTCTGTTAGTAATAGTGCCTCGTGAGAAACTGACAGCTTCAAAAGCTTCCATTCATGTTGGACAGCGTTCTTCTACTGCGATACGCAAACATCTTTTATTATACACTCCACAGGAAAATAGTTTCGATATTTCGGCAATATAATATGTTATTCTGTAGCTAGCATGCAAAGCATTCATTGCACTATGTGTCTGACGTAAAGCTGAGCCACTCTTGCCCACATGTTCTTCTTTTAGCTCTTCTAAAACTTTCTCTCGTGTCTCACCTAACAATTTGTCTTTTCTATAGACCCCAGCATGAGCCCCAATGAAATACCTTCTTATGGTGAAGCTCGTAATGTACCTAATTTTAGTAGGAGATATCAAACACTGTGCCTTAGCATCGTGAAAAACGAAAAGATACTTGTTCTCTCCGACCCGATCAAACCTTCGTCGTTCACTCATGTTATGAAACACTGCCACGCGACCTTGGCCAGAATGAACCGGTTTAGTTGGATTTACCTGGCTGTTGAACCAGCGTAGAGGGGACGAAAGGGAGGGTAAGTTCACACTTCGAGTGCCTTGCTTACCATCCCTGGTCCAAAACTTCGGCTAGTTTTGGTGTCATAACACACTTTCTTCTACGTTGGTTTTCCTTTTCTGAATTTACCTTATTTTCTTCCAAGGTTGCATCACTACCATACATGAAAACTAAGCTTGTGGAGGTTTCGTTAAAAACGGTATCACTATCAGAGTCATTCACTTCAGTTGTTTCTTCAGACGAATCATTAATAATTTCCAAAAACTGTGAACCGTTTATCACTCCTTATCTTCCTTATCTGCTCTTTGATAACCCTAGTCCTCACCATTACTTTATTTGCTGCCAATTTCCAGTCAACACCTCCAATATAACCTCTATGTCCAGGCTCTCGTGGACGTGTTAGAAAGGATGTATTCTCTTCTGTTTCTATCATGTTCAAAGTATTAGTATCAGCAACATCTAACAAATTATTTAGAGCTGGAGAAAACTTAAGCTCTCGCACTCTGTGAGTGTTCGTCTTTCTACGAGCACTGTTTTGGAGATTGCCCCACTCTGAATACAGGTTTGTAATTTTCTTTGTGCAATGAAGTCTTGAACGAATCCTAGCCTTCTCCCAAAATATTACACATTCACGCGCAGTTGAATTAGCAACTCTGCTGACAGCCAATTCTACTTCGCTTATGTTATAAAACAAGATTGATATAAACTGTCGATTAGATGTTAATGCATGTCCACTGATCTGTTGCCTATCTTCTCCGACTAAATAAATAACTATGTCAGTGCTTCTTAAACTACAGGCCATGATGTGAATAAACATTCATAACGTTATACAATGGAAACCGAGGTTCAACTAAAGGTGGACGGTATGGCAGCATTGGAGCACATGCATAAGCAAGAATAAGTAACATAATGGAACTTCTTGGCCACTACGGCACAGGTTCCTCTTCCTCAATCTCAACAAAATAGGTGTTAAAATTATTCTTATCACAAAAGGGAAATAAACCAAGGGGGCGCACCTCAGAGAAGGATCAAGTTACTGCTACCTCACGTCACTGCCTTGTAAGCGCCGGTCGCAACAATGGACGGCTTAGAAGAAACGCTGTGGCACACCTTTATAGAAGCTTTCAACGCGCAGAGACTTGTTCACGACGGAAGCTAGAAACTTCCATTTCTAGGAAAGTCATGGGTAATTCAGAGACTATATGAGCAGACTGCCTAGTGAGTGCAGTGAGTTAGTTAATTGTCACAGTGATTTGTGAACAGTTGAGTAGTATTTTTGAGATAGATAGATAGAGAGAGAGAGAGAGAGAGAGAGAGAGAAGTTTGTGTTACTACAGTAGTGTCAAGGTTAAGATACAAGTTAACAACTGTGAGCTGTAAAGTAATGAATTGTGAATTGTAATACATTTTAGAAGAAATAAACTGAAATAAACACGACCAGACTTGTCACTTTGTCACAATATATATGAATGTGAAAGGACGGTATTAAATTACATTTGATTTGCAGGGGTAAATGGATGGAGAACTACAGATTTGAGAGATCCAATTAAGAATTTTTCGGCCTTGCAAAAAGAGAAAAGACTCCTAATAATATTCAGCTTAACAAAATTCCTTTACAACATCGAAGTTGTGAAGAGAATACTGGAGAAAGAATATGGTGAGAAAATGCTACAAAGTCCAAGATTGTCTTTCTGTTATAAAATAATCAACAGAGAAGGTTTTGAACAGAACGAGGATGATACCTTTGCCAATACCGCAAGCAATTTAAATCTTGAATATGAGTGTTCCGAACTAGATAAAGGCCTCCATATTTAAACCAAAGTGGTTCTTGTTAATAACATGTATATACAGGCCTTTAGGGCCATAAGTGCTATACCGTTCGAAAAAGTTAAAGGCATGTGAACACTGGCCAATGCTCAAGCAGAGCGCTGTTGCCAAGCGTAGTGCGTGTACCGACAGAGGTTCTGTACAAAAGATGCGTGTACCACATTCGGCAGCGCTGGTAGGAGGGGCAAGCTTAGGATTCGCTGGAGACTGCAGTACGCCCCGCCTCCATATGCCTTTAAGTTTTGCGAAGATTGTAGCTGCATTGGTAATTGCGGTCTGCGCAATAAACCGTATTGCCCCAATAATTGCTTCATTTGCACACCTATAATTTTAATTGTTTAAGACTAGTATGTTTTCAGATTGGTTGGTACTTCCAAGTAGGCATGACACAGTAGGCATAACATAAAGTGGGGAGGGACCGCAATAACACATATTGGTTCGGAATTGAATTCCAGTGCTTTCAGCAAGGCCAATGACCTCACACTACCTAGGGCGGTAGGCCACGGAGTGTGTAGCAAAACGGATAGTCTACAAGACAGCCATTGTTCATTTTTCTGTGCAGTTACGGGAATGCAAATAGCATCAGGTGATAAACTATGTAACTTGTTTATGCTAAAACTGTTAGACGAAGAGAAAAAGTAACTAACACAGCAAGGTGGACAAATATCAAGGCACCAAATATCTGGATTTACAGCCTAACATTCTATCTGTGCTTGTGTGGGTTTTAACTGCTTACCTCTATGTTCTGCATGACATTTGTGTCATGTACGAAACACATGCAATAGGAGAGTAAGTAACGAAAAAGGCAGTATTATGCAACATTAAGTAATTTTTCTGCGTCAAAAACTAAGACATTTAATACTATAAATCATCTCAAAATGAATCATCATTCAAATTTGATTTATCTCGACAACGTGTTTTTCTTTAGGTCATCTTTTTTAAATGTTGTAAACTGTTTACACGTATTAAAACTGTTTACCATAGTATATAGAACTTAATAGCCTAAACAACATTGTATTATGACGTAGTAGCATAATGCAAGCAAAATAAATCCGTGGTAGGACACACACAGAGAAATATGTTAATTTCGTTAATTTCCAAGCAAAATTGAATATTTGCAGTATATTTCCAACCAAAATCAGATATACCCAAACTTGTCAGACATAACTGAATAGCCCGCCTCGATAGCGTGATGGTTAGCGTGTCTGCCTCACGTTCAAGAGGTCGCGAGTTCGAATCTCGCTTAGGGTAAGTTATCCGGGTAAGGATTTTTTCCGAGGTTTTCCCTACCCTGAGAAGACGAATGTCGGGTAACTTAAAAGCTCCATGGACCTCGGGCTCATTTGCGCATCATTCATTCGTCCGATATGACACAATGTTGGAGGACGTTAATTTAAAAAAAAAAAAAAAAAAAAAATCTGAATAGTTCCGAAACTTATTCCCTTGTAAACTGTATAACAGAAATATTGTTTCCTGCATTACATGAACGGATATAACATATGCTAACCATAAACATCTGTGTCATTGTTTAGCTTCGTGAAGCCCTTTATAGATTCTTCTACTTACTGGAAAAATACTCCGTTGAATTAAACTGGCGTTGTTCACGACTCCTCAAAGGAACATACCGCATTAAACAATATAACAGTAGGAAATACACAAAATTAAATTTAAGCATAAGTCTACTGAAAATTAGAAAAAAAGCCAATTAATACACAAATATGTAAATATTTACTTCATATCTGCTAACCTTTGTAGCTGAATTTTGGTTGTTTATGATAGAAGTTTTTTACAGAGCTGATTGTTAAAATGTCCTGGAACAAGGTTTACTCGTTTGTCATTAATCATAATTGCCTACATGACTGAACGTTATTTTACGTGCAATATTTGCAATGGAAAGAGGCTGCTCTAGAAAGTGCAGGGAACTAATTGCAACGAGATGCTCAACATTACAAAATGTTTTCATCACTAGACTTTCCCAGATTTGTAAAAGATAACCACATAGCATGTCTTCTTATTCTTTGCCAAAGTGAAGCATATAAAAACGATATAGGTTCATATTATACTATTTCATTTATCGTTGTCATTTCCATTGTTCACTGTACTGACAAAAACAACAAGGGAAAATGTCTACCAATCTACATTTCTATGGGCAATACTGCTGTTAATTAGCTGCCTCCCTCATAATCCATGGCCCAAGGGGTCTTATTTCCTTAAGCTGTTATAACATTGCCGCATGTACGTTACAAACTCCCTTATGAAATCTCAATTCCATTAAGTAGCCTGAGCACCACTGTGTTTACATGCTCATCTCTGCCTTAAAATGTATGTATTTGAAACTGGTACTTAAAAGACCTTGGCTTATATTATGGAAAATGAATACTATTAAGCAGTCTTATTTCTTCACTTACAAAGTTACCGTCAGTAAATGAATATTTAATGTCAACTGCATAATTAAACCATTTCCTTAACTGTGTGCAAGTTCCAATGATTTTAATTTTATGCTGACTTATGCTGCATATTTTAAACTTAAAAATACAATTGGAAGATAACGTATGTTCAATTTGAAGTAAGGTAGTTTTTAGTATGTCAGTTTACTTCTTCAGATGTAGACATTAGCAGATTCAGTACATTATAAATTCATGATTTAAGGTATTTTCTAATGATCTGGGTGACTGATCTAGCATTATTTTAAATATGTGCCTTTATTTAGAATAACACCGAGCTCAACGTAATAGGTGTGAAAAAGCTCTGCCTGGAGCAAGCCTTTGAATACCGTGATGCTCGTAATAAAAGTACTAATAAATTATTATATTAGCAGTGTATAAAGATTCAAGAAAGTTTGAAAATCTTATACGTATTCAAGATAATATGTCACTTGCAAAGCTTATTCCCCTGGTAACTTAAATATGGACTTCATCATTATAGCAATCAAAAGGAACAGATATGTTCACTATTAAGAAGATACAATCTTCTGCATAGAGTTAGTTTTTCAAATAGAATTAATAAAAGGGTTTAAATATAGCTTTTAACAATATGTTTAAAAATATGTAGCTAACATAATATTCAACCTCTACCCAATTGATGGACTTTCACGTCACGAGGGGCATTAAGTAAAAATAAGTTAGGTACCCATGCTTTTGATTTTGGAATAGTAGTGTAACGAGCTAAAAAATCATTAACAATGAAAGCCTCATAATTTATAACCAAATTAGAGATCAATCAGGAAGCGATATTTATTCAAGTAATGTAAATGAGAAGTTTCGCTCATTAAAAACTTTTTTAACTTTCTCAAGTTTCCCATCTCATATGAAGAAAATCAAAAATACTTATAGAACTGACTACCTAGACAAAGTATCATAATACCTTGCAAGCACAAAAGAGAACTTTGTACAGCTACTAGAGTAAGCAACTCTGTTAATAAATCGTAATAAGAATTAATGCAAAGTTCTAAAGGAAGGGATTATAAATACAGCTAAAATAGTTTCTATGAAAGACAAATACCATCCTCACTTAACAAGTCTATGAACTATCTGAAACATGAGACCAGATACTGATAATAAAATCAATCAAAAATTGAAACTAAGTCAAATCACCACAGATGTACCACACCGAATTATAACATTATTAACAAATATTTCATCATGTAGCAGAACATTTATTAATAGACAAGTCATACCAGAAAAACCAATTTCACACTGAAATGTAACATGCTTGGAAATGTTTACCTCTATAGAGATGTACCTACACACAAATGCAACTGAAATAACTAAAGAAATACAACCTTACAAAGCTAGAATTCTTCAGCATGTGGAAGTATAACTGAACAAAATATTAAAACTATATGTGAAAATCTTAGGGCACCTTTAAGTCATATATGCAATATCTGCTTTTCATTATGGACATTCATACACAAGCTAAAATATGGTATTGTTGAACTATTACACAAGAAATTGAAAACTAAGGTAGAAGTATTTATCACATTTATGAAGTACACAGTATATTAACCTTCATGTGGTTTTTGAAAGGAATATCTTATTCTGTCCACTGTGTTGAATATAATATCTGATCTTTGCAAATCTTTGTAAACAAATGTATCACAATTCTTTAGGCTTATCATCACTGGTTTCAGCTTGTTCATTTGTGTTAGCAGTTTGTTTACAAATGTTGATTTATCTGCTTTTCGTCAAAGCAATCATCTGGCAATCTCAGTGATGTTCAATAAGCTATTTGTGCAATGGAAAAATTGGTGTCTTTTATAACAGATCTTAAATCCATAAGAACTGTTGGTAACATTCGTGTCGGTTGGTCTAAATTGTGTGCTCAAACAATATCTTTCAGTGTAGCCTGAAAACTTTCAATTTTTCCACTTCATTGGGGATGACAAGCTGAAGTATTGTTAAGTATGTATCTGCATAGGGGAATGAAAAAGATGTAAGTTAAGCTACCTGATTTGCTCGGGAATGATCTTCGAATGCGCACCAAATCTTGTGGTCCAGTGGCTTTAAAATACTTGAGCTACAGTTCAGCTGCTGTATGTGCCAAAGGCACCGCTTCCATTCAACCTGTAATTCTCTCAATACTGGTAGGTAAGTAAATATGTGAATTCCTCTGAAGGTGCTAAGAGTACAATTAGTTCCACATGAACTGTAATAAATCTTTGATCTTCTTCAGCAAAAAGACAATTGGTGACTTTGTGTGTCTCTATACCACATTTCTTTGACAGTTTAAACTAGATTTTTCCCAGGAACACAGATCTTTCTAAATATTGCTTCTGATTACTTTATATGTAATTGTTAGTCTTATAGTAGCACTTCACCAGAATGAGACACACTATGGGAATAATAAAATATCCTATGCCTAATTTCATTTGAAATATATCGCCCGATAGCTGATGTTTAAGTGTCATAGCATATGACATTCCAGATTGCAACGCGTAGCTATGACATAAATTTAAAGGATATCTGAGGATTCATTCGTAAACTGTTAAATTCTGTGTCACTGTCTTGAGCTTTGCCAAAGTAACCATAATTTATTGGAATATGGCATACACGAGGTGTCCAAAAAACACTGACAACGCTTAGTATGGTGAGAGTAATGGCAATCTGATAGGTTTCCAAGAAAGAACCCCTGTCCGAACATGCATGGTTTGGGCACTGGAGAGCGTCGAAGTCTGTGAACCAACGATTCTGACAATGTGTTCCGATTTATTTATGCGTCTTCATACGGAAAGAATGTAACACTGTAGTTATCTGTGCACTGCGAATGCACGACCTGAGCATACCTACTTCCTAAGAGACTAACAGTACCGATGTACCTCACATTTATTAGAGATGTTTTGCCTACCCTTTTGGATGTAGTGCCACTAAATGTTCGGCAGGCAATGTAGCCGCAACACGACAGGGCTCTAGCACACTTTGATGTACATATGTGGAATCACCTCAAGTTGCTAACACAAATCGATGGAATGGTAGAGGTGTACCAGTTCCACGGCCAACACGATTGGCAGATCTGACTATTTTCTATGGGATTGTATGAAGACTATAGTATACGGCACTCCTGTAACATCAGCAGAGGACCTTATTGCTCGAGTTCAAGGAGCGATTGAAAATCTTCAAGGGCAACCGCGCGTAATGCACCATTTGGGTGAGGCTCAGCACCATCAATGTAAGCTCTGAAATGGCGTAGGTGGTGCACAGTTCGAGCCCACTTGTAATGTAGACAGTGTGGCAGTAATTTTAGGTCCCACCCCGAATTCACCAGTTTTTGTTGCATTTTAATTTTATTATATGATAATTTATCAGTTCTTAGTTAATGATTGATGTTAACCTATGTTAAATTATGAGCAAGGTAAATCAGCTCTCCGTTATAAATTAATGATATTTGGTATGCTATGGATATGAGTCATTCCACGTCAAATCGCACAAAATATGGTAAAAGTTGACTTCAATATCTCAGATTTTCTTGAAAAATTGTGTTGGTGTTTTGGAGCAAAATACATTTGACCCGTATTTCTTCGTTTTATAAAAAAAAAAAAAAATATTTGGGCAGATATTAATCTTTGAAATGTCCCAAAAATCGCGCGCTCCGCACTCTTCGATCAATCATACCTCTGACTGTAATCAACCAAATTACTTGATCTTTTGCTCAAATTAAAGATAAATTACAGTAATTCGTGAGGTATTTATTATAAAATTTTATTAATTATTATTAATATTGTATTTTATATGATTAAAGTTTTAAAGTTAGATAATAAAACAAATTCCACCATTTAAAAATCTGAAGAAAAAAAACCAAAAATACACAGAAGTTTATTCAACATTCTCAGAAAAAATCAGAATGGAGTCTCTAATAGTTCAGTTGTAACTAACTTTACAAATCAGTGCAGCGGACTAGTGTGGCAGCGGTGACGGCTACCGTAACGTCGCACAATTGGCACCTTTCATTGCGGGAACTGTTCATTGCTTGAAATTCCATGAACGTTACAACAGTACAGTAAGGAGAACACTGCTAGCTGACACTATTATATGTACATAATTAGCATCTTCAAAATGTTTTTAAAATATGAATTTTAAACAAATGTTTCCATACAACACAAAACTTTAAATTTCTAGTCGTCTACCTCCTCCTTCTTCGAAAGAAAATTGTTTCACTAAAGCTTCAGTTTTTGACAAAGGAATGAAGGAGTGTAATTTTAAAGCACAGCTGGACCCATCGTTCTTGGCCCCTGACCTTGACTGGAAGCCCTGTAGACGGACCCATAGCTTTTGTCTGTTTCATCAGCTCATATTTTATAATTGTGCGAATGAAACCATGCACAACATGGTGAGGGAGGGGGAAGGTGATGATGTCTGCATGATCTCAGACAGTTCTTGCTAATTCACAGGTGCTTTTTAGTGCAGAGAGCAGTTGAAGGCATAGATCTTTGCGATAAAGCGTGAATATAGTGAATTTGTGAGACATTGGTCATAGCGTAAATCAATTATGCCACCTGTAGGTACGTTCTAAATTACGGACCAAAACATTACACAGTCAGAGCAGAGAAACTGTTTCAAATCTATGGGCGCACATGAAGAAAGAAGTTAAACGCAAAGAACTGCTTACATTAGAAGAATTTTTTCAAAAAAATTCAAAAAGCTCAAAAGCGTGCGCATCAGATGCCACAGGAGTACCAGAAAGAAGGTCCATTGTGGAGACATTTTTCTGCATGGACTGTACTGCCTTAGTAAGAAGTTATATGAGTAGCATATGAAGCTGACGCACCAATTCGCATGCTGTCTGTAGTCACCTGGCTTGTTACTCGCTTTCAAGCTTTACATCTCGTACTTACTCCAGGAGCCAAGAACAGCGAATCCAGCTGTCCAAACGGATCTCTACTTCATGTCGTCCATGAGCACTTGCTGGCCTCCAGAAAAAAAATTGTAGCAAATGCACTTACGCTCTCTCCATAGGTTTTAAAGTCTTATTTTATAGATAAAATGTCAGGGAATACGCGTATATCTTTTTTTTTTTTTTAACACATTGATTTAAATTCTATTTTTAGTTTTACAAAATATAGCATAAAACAGTCCAAAATTTGCGTGTAATAATGATTGATCGAAAGTTGTTAAAAGTGTTGTATTTAACCTTTCCAGTGCGCCAAACCCCAACTCCCAACTCTATATGGCCTTAGAGTAACAAGTGATTTTATATTACGGTGCGCGCAGAAATTGCTTACTTTCTAATAGCCATAACTAAGCAAATAATTTAAAAATACGGAAATAAAAAATACGGGTCTCCTTATTTGAGGCCTATTATTCATAAAAAAATTTGAACCTCCTACGAAAAAGTCTTGTTTTACGGGTGTGCGATTTGACGTGGATTGACCCAAATATAGCATGGCAATGTCCTGTGGTTCGAACAACTGATGGACACAGACTGTTAGAAAATGTTTCACTTAACAACACCTGGCAAAAGATATGAAGCATACATAAAAGAAGATAAACGTGTTGGTCAATATTTGCAACGTTTGTTGCATTCCTGATGTCTCCTGTAAAATGGATAGTACCAAGGAATGTTCTAATTCTTACGCTTTATGTGGTAGCAATTGAATAATGTTTAATAATTTCCAGTCTTTCTGGCAACGACTGGGTACCAGCTGATGAGATAAGGCAACCAGATTTTATTGACACCTAGTACTGATTTACTTAAGTTAATTATTAAACTAAATTGATCTAGCTTTCCAAATGTAATGAACATATACTGCTTGGGCTGTTTTGTTGTTTTTGAGCTTATTAGGATTCATTTAGGTATGCAAAGCGAAATTTACATTTTGGATTTTTTCATCAATGAGTATCTGGAAAGTAGAAAGTGGACTTCTAAGTCCATAGGACATGAAATCAAATTGAAACAGCCAAAAGGGACTAATAATGGCCGTTATTTCTTATCTTCTCCAGCCTTTGGAATGTGTTGGTAAGCCTGAAAACTGTTTTACGTTGTAAAATGCAGGTAAAGTCGTCAATATGAGGCATGGAGTAACGGCAGGTATGGTGCACCGTTGAGCCTCCAATTGTCACCACAAACCAGATAAGTTCCTTCCTCTTCGTAATGGATTTGAAGGTTGAATTACCAGTATGTTGTGATCCAAGAATAATTAAAATTCCTTTTTATAAACTTTCAACTTCTCAGGATGCAAGCATCAGGCTTTACGGTACACACGTGCTCCGTTAGAAGTAGTAATATAATGCTTCCTTAGGTATTACAATTCTTCTACATATTTTAGAATTATCTGTAGTAGTACATAATAAAATTCAGAGCTATTTTGTCAGTTACTGCGTCCTTATCATTAATTGCTGTAACATTAGCTTTCATACTAATTTTGGTTTTGCCACCGATGTCTCTTTTTTTTTCAATAGCAATTATTAGATCAAAAGTGCACAAAAAGTCTGCTACTAATACATGTACAACATTTGGATCTTTGGACTATTAAGTTTGACAAATGTTTGGTGATACAGATATATCTATTGCACTGTCTGTTTAAAATGTTTGACCAAAGTAACCATCTTGGAGAAACAATAGAAAATCCGACCATCATGGACGATATAGGAGTGGCATGTGTGCTGTCGCTTCCTTCTTCCCTCTACAGACAAGGAGAGGTTCATTTTTCTGACTTACTTTGGAACCAAACCTGATATGATTACACTGTACAACAAAAACAATAGCCTTTTTTTCCACTTTAGATACAACTATGTGATTATACTGTGTGTCCCAAAACACATCGACAATGCTTAGTATGTTGTGTTGGTTGGCAAACTGATCGGTTTTCAAACAGAAACCCCTGTCCGGAAATGCACGGTTTGGACACTGGAGAGCGTGGAAGTTTGAGAACGAACGGTTGTGACAATTTGTTAACTTTCGTTCTGCTATCTTAATACGGAAGGGATGCTACTCTTTAGCCATCTGTGTACTGCACAATAACATTCCTACGCAAGCGCTAAATTCCCCCATAGAGTCCTTGCTGCGCATCCTACTGCATTTCATTGTGTAGCTTCCAATACAGTAACGTTTAACAGCAGTGCGACACGTACCAATACACAGCTGTGGAAATGGCCGACATGAGCTCTAACACACTTTGATGTAAACATGCGGAATCACCTCAACGTCTTATATGGATTGGTAGAGGTGGACCAGTTCCATGGCCAGCACGATCACCAGATCTGACACATCTCGAATATTTTCTGTTGAGTTGTATGAAGAGGATGATGTATGCCACTCCTGTAACGTCAGCGGAGGACCTTATGGCTCGAGTCTAAAGACCAACTGAAAATATTAAAAGACAGCCGCACGCATTAGGTCATGTGCGTTCGGCTCAGCACCGCTGATATAGGCTCTGGAATGACGTAGGAAGTATAGAGTTCGAAGTCCGTTTGTAATGCAGACAGCTCAATGTTGGGTTTGTTGACGAAATGTAAATATACATCCATCTCACACTTCGATGCGCTACAGCGTCCAAACTGTGCATTTCCGGACAGGAGTTCTTATTTGAAAACCGATCAGTTTGCCGTCCCGCACAACATGCTAAGCGTTGTCGGGTGTTTTGGGATACCTGTATATAAACAAAACTGCTTGATTTATGTTTGAGGACCAAAATGGTCCATCAGGCGCCATTTGTTTTAGAAGACCAATTTCTCATATGGATATAAAGTGGTGAGAGAAATGTAACAGAGACACTGATTACTGGAAATACATACACTAAAATCATTGTTTTGGACGTTACCTCTTTAGGCATCTGTTGGAGTGTCCCTGAGATTAAACCAACATTACTCAGCTTGCATGACTCAATGCCAATTTACGGAGGGGGACCTAGTAGCTCGGCCGAAAAGCGATCTTCTGTGCCTAGGCTCCTGACGGGGCACCGCCCTGAGGATGGATGAGGCGGCTGGAGCCTAAGGACGGCTGGAACGTTATCACGACGGAGCAGGTGGCAGGGTTTCTACACACCCCGGCGGAGGCTGGCTTAGCTCCCCTTCACCCTCGTGCTTGTACCATCCCATACGGGGCCCAGAACCAGCGGCTCGCCTACCAATCCGGTGGACGAGATTCCCAGAGCGCATTTTGCTCTCCCTGCTGTGCAGCTACCGTGACGCTCGCCGACGCTTCCAGACCCTAAAGAAACCTAACGGGAAGAAGGGTGAAATGAAAAATATGTATGTAACAAAATGGATGGACGGTAAATTCGTACGATATGGAAATTCATCTAGCATTCGCCTGGCGACCTGGGGAAACCTCCGAAAAGAACCATGGGTCAGGATGGTCGGCTACAGGATAGAACCCGCGACCTCCTGAATGCGAGCCACATAGATCGCAGCCTTAGCCGTACCGCTTGGTTTCAGCTAGTATACCTACTTCAATTACAATGTCCACTGAAGCACTTTTCAAACATAGCAATGCCCTGGTGGAATCTTTCCCCATGCTCATTGCCAAATGCGCAAGATTTTGAGGAAACATATGCAGATGCGAATACAAAAATTGTAGTTGAAGGACAAATTGCAACCTATTATAGGAAAGTACTTCAGCATGTCACAAAAAAGATCTTCATACGTTTCAGCTTTCTCATTTCCAAGGAAACTTGAACATACTGATTTAAATGTGACCCAAGCGGCTTTTTCTCCTTCCAACAGATTATTCTCGAAGTCTTTGTCATACATAACTGACATGTGACCAATTAAGATCCCTTATTTTATCTTTGCCTTATTTAAAGTGTGGAATTTCGCTCTGAAGTGCAAAAGAGCGATCTCGGTGTAGTGATATTAAAGAGTGTTAATAAACCAAGTTAATATGCAATGGTGGAAAAAAGACATGTTTTGGGCTCATAAGTGGTTCATGCGATATGTTTTTGGTGCCAAGATGTAGTTTTCTCTTGGAAACCACTGTTTAGGGATGTAGTGGATTTTTTTTCTGCCAGGATATACTATTCACATAGGAAGCAGTAGAATTTAAGGTGCCCTTGTTGCATATATGTTGATGTCCCCAATGACAAGCATGCACAAATGTGACATTTGAATGTAGTGTAGCCAATAAATTGCAGTATAGAACTCAGCACCTCATATGTCTCCTTATTTACAGCATTATACGCTATAGGAACAGAGGGATAAACATTGCATATACGAAGGAGCATAAGTTTGGATGAGTCAATAAACGGGAGTCAGTCTGCTGCATTATGTTTATGTCCCAAAACCTGAAATAAGCCATTCATTTCATAGCAACATACAATATGTTATTTCTCCACAAATTTGCTCTATCGTCTTCTAAATAAACTAAGTTTTACATCTTTATCTAACAGATTCCAGCCTTGAAGCCTAGAACCCACTAATTCTGTGTCTTTTGAGAGTGTTAAGACACGTACAAGATCGTTACGCTCTCCCCACTTCTTGTCATGATGTGAACATGTGACAGTTAAAAGATAGATTGTTGAAATTCGAACCACCTGGGGCCTAGGAGGTGTCTTCCTTTAAATCAACAGTATATATTTTATATAGAGCCTAGGTAAAGCAGGGTCTTCAGAATGAGAAACTGATCACACAGGGACACAGTGTCCAATTTTCACAATCTAGGAAAACAAAAATCAATTTATGACTCATTTAGAGTGACAGATCTGAGTCGCATGGTTTCTTTAGGACTGTATTACGGATGTAGCGAGGTATGCACTTTATCGTTGAGAAAAAAATGAGAGTTGTTAGAACGGGGTAAACATAGTGTAATCTCTCACCAACCTCCTTCACTGCAGTAGAAGGAAAGTGCATATTGTATCAACCTGACTAAGTGACACTGAATGCATGCAGGTTCCTGCTTTTTAGCATGGAATCTGCTCTATCAGGTATATTCTACATCGATTTTCGCTTGACAAGTGCTAAAATTATATGATACACATAAATAAGTTTTTCTTTCTTTCTCTCTTTCTCTCTCTCTCTCTCTGTCTCTTTCTTTCTTTCTTTCTTTCTCTCTCTCTCTCTCTCTCTTTCTTTCTTTATTTTTCCCCCAAAATGTAAGTAGAGCTTCCGTAAAGAGAGGCACGTGAGGTCACTAAGGTATTTTAACGTAATATTAAGTGATTATTTCTGCAATTAATCATTTTTTGGTTCGCTGCGCATACTTATTCAAAATAAATTATTTTCATTGGCGCGGCTCACCGTAACCCCGTGACGACTTTTCAACATCTGGTTTGAAAAACACCAAAGAGGGCTACCCACACGTTTAATACATTTATTACACTCATACCTAAAACATAGATCCTTTGTGGTCTCAGTTGCAGGAAACAGATCTACACGAAGGCCAATCAGAGGCGGAGTCCCCGAAGGTTGTGTTCTGTCCCCCACGCTCTTCAGCGTCTACGTGGCCGACATTCCAACCGAGCAGCATGTCAACGTAGCCCAGTATGTTGATGACGTGCTGCTATACTCAACAAACAAACACCCTCGCAGAACCTTCCTCCCCATACGGAGACACCTCCGCCTCCTCCAAGAATGGTGCAGGCGTTGGCGATTGTCCATCAACCCGGAGAAAAGCCACGCCATACTTTTCACCAAACGCCGATTTCCTGCCAACATACCCACATTTACACTCCTTCGAAGAAGGATAGAATGGGTGGATACCGTCTGGGAGTGAAGCTAGATAACGCCCTTACTTTTCGGGAACGCATCAACGACCTGTCGCGTCGGACCAGCGGGGCAACTGCCTCACTGTATCCCACGCTGCGGTCGGGGATGCCAATTCCCTTGAGGCTACGCCTTTTTCGAGCGCTCTCAATCCCAGTCCTCCTGTACGCCTGCGAAATCTGGGGCATGGCCGCAGATTCCCATCTCCTGTGTCTGCAGCGTATACAGAATAGAGGACTTCGGATAATCTATTCTGTATGCCGCAGATTCCCCTCGAGACTACTGCACGAGGCCTTGTCTCTTCCATATGTGGAGGACAAAATCAGGCGCCGGGCAACTAAACTCTACACCAGATTCCACAGCATCGGGGCGCCCTGGTTAGGTCCCTTGGGGACTATAGTCCCAGAGAACGTACGCGTATGCGACACCGGGTTCCCCGCATGGCTTGCGGGCACACTCGGTGACACAGGAGCCACTTCATCAACAGCGCAAGCTGAGCTCCTTTACAGTCCTTCCAAGAGAAGCTTGGAATTCAAACTCAAAATTTTAAACCTCCATATTTGGACCCACGCACCAGCAGTGCCCAACGGAAGTTGCACACTGAAAAGCGGCCGCTGAGGAACATAGATTTGCTACCTCCTTATCACCTACAACCCAAACTTCACCCGTCACCCTGCAAAACTCCACATCCCGTCATACAGTGGTTAAGCCCTAAAAGGGCAGGTACACGATTTACACACCTCGGGCTGTTCTCAGCCTGCCAGAAGCTCGTCACGTCGTCACCAAAGAGGCACGGAGTGATAAAGTGCTTAATCACACTATTAGCGCTTTAGGCTTGGAAAATTGTCATTAAAAGTACAATTAAAGACCTTTTTCTCAAGTATGAGACCAAAATATAATAGGCGTTGCAGTAAATTCTTACTAACATATTCACGGTGACTTGTAGGTGAGCTTACATTTCCTGAAGCAATATGTGATTATATGTATAAGTACCACCTAAACAGCTAGTAAAGTTCGACCAAAGAAGTCATTCAGTGACAGTAGTGCTAAAACCAAGAAGAGGAAAGTCCAGGAATTGCTGTCGAAGCCCCGAAGAACGGTGTTGCAAACTGCCTGGTAAGGGTACAAGTAATGTTGGAAACAGCAAGAGGATTCTTCCGAAATACCAATGAAAGTGCTTCAATCACAGGAATAAGTGAGGATCTAATTCAGAGATTTGGTGTTATTTTAGAAACAATAGCAAGAGGTTATGGCTTTTCAATATACATATCTGATATCAAGAAACTATACATGGAACTGTACCCGTGGTATACCATGGCACCCACAGTAACAATCTTTTAGAACACAGTGCTGAAATTGTCAAATACTGCTTACTTTCTATTGGACAGACGTCTGAAGAAGTACAAGGGGCATGGAATAAAGACCTACGAAAATACCGGGAAGAGCATACCAGGAAGAACTCTCAAATTGCTACAAATAAAGATTAGTTATCCATGTTGCTTGTTTGATCTGACCCACTCATTTCATCGCTACGGAAGCTTCCTGTAAAGAAGACTGGACAGCCCCACTTCACAGTTCCTCAATTGTATCAACAACTCCAGTCACAACTTGGAACTCCTACTCCAGTGATACAGGCGACAGTGATTAATTATGTATATGTAATAAGATTCTAAATACAGTAGTACTTAATACGAAAATTATCTGTTAGTAAATAATATATTTCTTGCATGAGAAAATCGCCTTGGCAGGTATAACAACTCAATCCTGTTCTTAGAAAATCTAAGGAGACGTAAGGAATAGATATAAAATAAAACCAACGTTTCACATTAATTTAACTTCAGAAGCAATAATAAATTATTTATAAAGTAGAACAACTCAAAATCATTTTGTTCGGATTTCTGCCCACCTAGGCTGTACGAATGTGAGGGGAGGCAAATTCCATTGCATTACGTCTTCCTTGTAACCAATTTGTTAGATCCTGGAATATGAATTGCAGCACATATGTGAGGCCCAAAACTTATCCTGGTCCCCCAACTCTACGTCTAAAATACAATTCATACACCTTTATAACCAACGGTGACAAGCTGCAATTGTTGAGTGTGAGTTTGCCATATACATAACAAAATAGCTACAAGAATAAAGGGGCCTGTCTGAACAAAACACACTGCCTAAATAAGCTAACCAAGGGCACGTGCAGGGACAAAATAATGTACCACTGTTTGATACAACATATTTATTCATGTATTTGTATCGTTGTGTCATTTATACCTCGCTAAATTGTTCCTATTAAATTTTAAATGAAAAAGGTGAACATAACCGTCTCGCAGTTCCAGGTACAAGTCTCAACAAATTGTGGTGATTGGTAAGTCATATTTAAGAGGAACGGGAATTAGTATAAGCAGTGAAATATGAAGAAAAGTGCAAACACCTGAAAACTCTATAAAGGGTTCCATTTGATTAGGCGTCTTTAGGACTCCTTCCGCAGTTCTAGCATAAGCACAAAGCTTTTAAAAATATTTTTGAACTATTTTTTCCTATTAACCCTTTCATTTGTCTCAGTAACTGACTCAGCTTTACTGACTAGCTTCCATAACTACAACTCTTCAATTTCTTTCAAAGTTAGGAGGAAGGGTCCCTTGGCTAGCGAATATTTATCTGCAGCTTGGCTTGTCACTAGATCTCAGATGTTCTCTACATTTCTTGGTTCCAACAGAGTTAGTAGGTAGTGAAATTTCGATGGTTTTATTGCGATACCAGCGATTTTATATTGGGCCTCTGCTTGGCAAAACCAGATTCCAGAAAAGCGAAGTTTGACGCTACACTTTTCCATTTCTCCGTTTTCTTCTGCCATCGCGTATTCTAGCACAGTTACAAATCAGCAATAAATGTACGTTGTACTCTCTGTGATACTTTATTGCTTACGCATTACCATGTTTACAACATATATTCGGATATATAGGTACAATTTCTTTATACACAAAACCGAGTACACACCTCCGTTATATTTTTCAAGGCTCCAACACAAAACACTGATAAACATAGTTCCAATTTCTTCAACAACTGAACCACAATTGGATATTATTGCTACAGAACATCCTAAAGATGCACTCTTATCCAGTGTTGGTCAAACTCACCATGGGATACACAAATTGAGATTACGTTTAATGCAACGTTGTGGGGCGTATAACTTCTTTAAAGCCTAACAGACCATGAAGCTGAATTCTGCATCTCCGTCAATAATGAGAACAATTTGCACTCCTAGTGAAACAATGTTGTTAAATCACTCAGTCATACGCATTGAAAACTGTAAAATACAACCATCGTCGTCTGATATATCTCTCGTCCCAAATAGTTGAATGCAACGAACAGCTCTTAGTTAGGCGTAGTTTTGGTATGAGTGCTGAAATTGTGCTACAGTTGGCAAGGGATGTGCTTTGCATACAAAATTGTTCTTACATACAGGATTCCTGTTCAGCGCCGTATACTATTTTTCATGTTTATACTCTTTAGAAGCACAAACATTAAAATGTTGGAAGCAAACTTCGCGTCACTTAAACCCAGATTACCATTTGGTTTCTAAGTGTAATGACTTAATATGCACGTGGTAACTTCTTTCCTGAATTATGAGTCCAAATGGCCAGAACACGTACTTAGCAATAAACCGTGAAGGTTGCTGTCAGTGGAATCTGGAACAGCAACACCACGGGAAATGTTGGGAAAGTGTGCATTGCAATCTAAGTGTTCACCTACTGTAAACTAATGAGTATTTCACCACAATGAAAACAAATGATACAAACATGGATGCTAGCGCTTGTTTTACTTCCAAGCACAGTTGTTACAATTTACATGCACTAGCTGGAATTTCGCTGATTCCAACACATATAAAATGTTTCCTGAAATGATGTAGAGATGACTATAATTTGCTAGTAATAAGCTTGTATTATTATTCTTACCTCAAATATCTGCAATCAATAATCAGTTGTTTTTTTTTTTTTTTTTTTTTTTTTTTAATCACCAAGCAAGCATCTGATTACTAAGCAAAGAAATACTAAGACATTTTGCCCTCCAATTGGAGACTAATGGTCACAATGGTGTTAAAAGCGTGCGTATGTACAACGAAAGCCCGATGGAGATAAAGTCAACCTGAGCCTGGGAGAAACAGGTATACAATGCAGCATTAAATTTATGAAGAAGTTTTAACAAACCCTGGATTCAGCTCATACGCTCATGGGCATCAAATATCCCGCTCATCTTTGGAGTTTCCGCGTGAAAACGAAATGAAAGTTACAAAAAATCAACATAGTTGAAAGTGTGCACACCATTAAGAGTACATACCTACTTTGGTGCCACTGCATGAAACAAAACAACTTTAGAGATACCAGAACGTTCTTCAATGTGCTCATAAGCAAGAATGTAACTCTGAAAAATCTGATGTGTTGCACTCACATGACTTTCTCTACTCTTGTACTAACCATTCTTACAAACTTTTATTCCTATATCTTCTTCGTGTTAGTTGAGATAAACATTTGTACAAATTACCTTATTGCTTATTTCCTTGTAGGTATAAGAGGAATAGTAGAATACAGTAGGCTTTGAGCGATAGTCAAATCTTTTAAAGCTCAGAGATCCCGTTCTCTTTGCACGCTTAACATATAAAAAATGAACAACGATTTTCCACTTCACGAAAGTTTTACGGTTTCCGACACTGACACAAATAACAAGGAATCTCTCCGAAATGGATCACTCTACAAAAAAAATTATTTGGACGTAAATTGTGTGTTTTAGCGAGAGGTACATTTTTGTACAGTAAGATTTTGTCTACCTCTTACGGTTTACGAGTTATTCAAAAGTCACCAAGAGAAAATAGCATAGGCTATAGTCAGAGAATTCAAAATATACATTTCATTTGTCATACAAATATCTTAAACATATGACATTTTAATCAAAATCGTTAGAGCCATTTTCAAGAAAATAAAAATCCTCGAAAAATGTTCCATGTAAAGGGTAGTTTAGGGTGGGGCTATTTTCTTCAAAATTTTCGTGTCGCATCCTTGAAAGGCATTAAACTTAAATACCAACATTGGTTTTTAACCGACTTTTCGTTTTTGAGTTATGCTGTCCACAGACAGGCGCGCGCCCGCGCACGCGCTCACACACACACGCGCGGACCTTTCTCTAAAAATGCTTTTGTTGGATTCAGTGCACCTGAAAACATATATAGTAATAGTAATAATAGTAATAATAGTAATAATAATAATAATAATAATAGTAATAATAATAATAATAATAATAATAATAATAATAATAATAATAATAATAATAATAATAATAATAATAATAATAATAGTAATAATAATAATAATAATAATAATAATAATAATAATAATAATAATAATAATAATAATAATAATAATAATAATAACAATAACCATAGTAACAATAGCAATAATAATAATAATAATAATAATAATAATAATAATAATAATAATAATAATAATAATAATAATAATAATAATAATAATAATAATAATAATAATAATAATAATAATAATAATAGTAATAATAATAATAATAATAATAATAATAATAATAATAATAATAATAAATATGTTTGACAAGCATATCATGTTATCTACAAGATACACAGGTTGGTTTCATCCTCTTCTTGATGATCAGTTTCTGAATCTGAAGATCTAATTTTCAGATTTCTTCACAACGGTAATCGTCTGAAGCGTACAAATTCCCATATACGGATAAGACATCATTAACACGAGGCAGATGATGCACTTCTTCCAGATTCTTGGAATTTTGTAAATCATACCTTGTGTTCCTGTTTTTGAGATGTAGTAACATACTACTTGCAATCACAAAGATATATTGCACAAGTAACGAGGTGAAAGCATATGTCAGTAATATGTAATGAGAGTAGGCACGCTGCGTTTGGTTCACCTGTAACTTCCAATCACTCATTCTTGGAGCTAAACAAATAATCAGATAAGGTTGTCGCTCCACCAAACAGTCGAGCAAGTAATATTAGATATCCCAGTCAGACGATTGGTTAGGCCCCTTCGTTCGAAAACTAGAACGTTGAAATAAACATATGTATCTCTCAGGCTCTTGGCGACCAACAGAGGGTTAAAGATTTAGAGCGAGATATTTTGGTCATACTGTGAATCAAATAACTCTAAACTTTACTCAGAAATCTGTTACGTTTAACCTTTCTGGCTTTTGGTCCGATTCTTTCCAATCACCACGGAAAATAGGGTAATTGAAACCAATAATGACATAAAAAGCTAAAATATTAAGATTCCTAACCACATACTTACGTACATACTTGTAAATTTGTAATGTTCAACACGGAACATCTTCTGAATGACCTTTCATAAGAAAAGCGGGTTAGGTTCCTTGTGTCTTTCATGTTTTCGACATCAAACTTCTGACAAAGGGATCTAAATATATCTTCTGTTAAAATTGATAAAATACAATTAAATGTTAACCTTAATCCGGATATCAGACTACACAGCAAAATATAAATGATTACGATTCACAGTGAATTTCCATTTAATTCATTTAAGCTCCGTATAACTATGGTTCTACTCTAACAGCCTAATTTCATAGCTACACTATTCATAGTAATTCTATATTAAAAGCTTGTTTTGATTTAGTAACAGAGAAGGTTGCCCCCCCCCCCCCCCCCCAAAGAAATCTTTAGCTAGAATGTCCAATACCTGGGAAAAAGGAAATCCCTATGAATCTTCCCATGATTGAGCACTCCACTGCGTGATAACCAACATATCCGGATTTATCGAGTCATTAAGTAGAAACCTGTGAAACTCAGGTATTTTATGGAAAGGTGTCTTGACGAGGATGGATTGAAACTTTATAAGCATATATCAAGCATTGGAAACTCCGAAGCATGATGTTCTACTATTTCTTCACCAGCCCATGGTCCTAGGGGACAGAAGAGGAGAAGAGAGACATTCTAGTAGTGGAATCAGAGTTTTGTAAACTTCCGAGCAAACGTTGCTCTGACTGTCACGTTGCCTACTTAACTCCATGTTATTCGCGCTATGCTTACTCGCGGCTAATGTATCTTAATTTCAGTTGCAAAATCGTACGTGTCACCAGTTTTATGTCGGAAGCAATGGTAAAAGTAATGTAGAAGCAGGTATTGTTCCGCCTAGGAGCGCTGCGAAATCTGCTATGATATTGTGGTTACAGAACAAAGGGGTTCAGAGTGACAGTTGTGTGAAAACAGATCTTTATACGTTAATTGAAACAAAGAAAGCTAAACAGACCCTTAAAGCTGATATATTTTTTTATTTTATTGGGCCACACTGTCGTTTGCTTACCACCCTACGTGAGATCATGTTGATCATGTTGAGATCATGTGTGATCTCAATCCCATAGAACTAGCTTGGGCCAAGGTGAAATTAATACTTAAAGAAATGTAACAGCTGACTTATTGCACGATATAACGCTCAGGGATATATCACTTGCGACTGAAACAAACTGGCAGGGCTTTCTAAAGATATAGATAAGGCAGAAAATGATCACTGGGAGAAAGACGGAGTAGTTGAAAATATGTTTTACGTTTTGTAAGTTAAACATACTCCATGAACTGAAAATAACATTTAAATTGCGCTATTTTGAGCGATCCAGCGTGAATACACAATCCAAGGTTGGCACCATTATCGTCTACTGACGTACTGGCTGGCTGCATTCCGGCCAGGGACGATGGGCCGGTAAACAAACTGTACATGATGTAATGCATTTTCAAAAAGTACTGTACCATTTAAGAACTGGAGTTTATACTTAATACTTACCCTATAACCTATTAACTGGACATATGTTGATCATCTATGTGTAGAATAATGCCAAAAGACAGGCAACTGGTTAGTTATGTGATAACATTGAAACATTCTTGGCTACTAGCTTTCTGTTGTTAATGTTTATTAATTACACAATATTTTTAAAAATGCAGTTCTTTCTACCATGGCTACTAATGGTCTGAATGTTTTCTCAGCCTTTTCGATCTTTTGTATTTGTGCAGAGTAATAGCCAAAGACGTGTGCGTTGCAATAAGTTGAATACCGTGCGTCCTTAGATCGGCCGGACCGTACCACGGCGACAAGGGACTAGGCGAGGACTGGCGAGCCCGCCGGCCGAGTTCCGCGTCAAGCACCGGCAAGTCACGGCTATGGAACGCTGACTACTCTACTAACTTGCATTAGTATTATTGCATCACATCACGTGTTGAAATTGATGACCTCCAACGCGAATACGCTCCCTAGATCTCCGAAAACAATTCTGGTTTACTCGTTAAAGTGTATGTTGACTGACCATATGTCCCTCGTGATTTTGTCCTTCAATTCTTTTAACGTCATGTGTAAAGTTTATTCGTTAACGTTCCCCATATTTTACCAGCAATGTGCGCTATAGTGGAATCCTGTTGAAACCAGCCACACAATCTTTAATTTCGTGTTAATTGCGGGAAAAAATATTTAAAATAGCACTTACATAAATGTGTGAATGAACTTTTGTGTCATAAATATGAGACTTTCCCTATTATTTAATGTGGGTGAACACACATTCTCTTTGCCCACTACTTACCACTTTGTAAATGGTTGGTGCTAAGAAATACGTCTAAATTAAATGGAAAAAGATGAACACCAATCAACAAGTGATAATGGAAGCATCAGAAAGGAAGAGGAATCAACGAGAAAGTTCCAGTGACGTAATGCCTGACGTATGGAAAACTGTCGACAAACAAGAGGGGAGGAGACAAGTGCAGCGGAGGGATGTCGTAGGTCAGATGGTGGGAGACAGGAGAAAGTCGCCCACGCCTATACTTCAGAACTTCTGCGGGCTAACTTACCTCGAGGACCAAAAAAGTGTCAAGTCGCTTCCACTAGCAAGTTAGGAGGGGGGGGGATAGAAAGCATATTTTGCGGTCACAAACGCCGGAAATCCGCCTCTCAGTTTGTCTTGTGTTGTGTTCAGTGTCGGACTACTTCAGTGTGTGCGCATATGATGTAGCTAGTGCTACTTGTTCACATTGGAGGGGATCGAGGCTCTCTCACCTTCCCCATAACACCAACGCCAGAAGCGTGGGTGCTTGCTTCTCGTTTCAACATATCCCTTTCTCTTTCTTTAGGCTCGAGACAAGACAACTCGCACAGGGTATAGTTCGAGTGCGACACAAGTTATGGGAAGCTAGAGGTTGAGTGATAGGATTTCAAAATTTCAAGCAGGTTTAAGAAGGGAAATAGGACGGTCGACAACATATTTTTCATCAAGGCAATAGGGGATAAATATCTGGTACAGAAAAGAGGAAGAGTTTATATGTTTATGTGTTTTTGTAGACCTGGAGAAGGCATTTGATACAATACACAGAGGCGCTTTGGTTGAAGCTTCATCGCAAAGGAGTGAGTTCCAAGATGATTAAAGCAATTCAAAAATGTATGCGGAGAATAGATTTTGCATAAAGGCGGAGGTGAATAGAATTACACAGGATAATGAGAATACGATAGGATTTAGGCAGGGGTGTAAGTTGAGCCCCCACTATTTAATTTGTTTATACATGATATCCTGGAAGCAGTGGGCAAAGAGAATGTGTACTCACCCACATTAAATAATAGAGAAATCCCAGGTCTTCTGTTTGCGGATGATCTTGTGGTGGGATATATATTAATTGGGAATTTTACAAGAGCCATAAATGTTTTGGAGAGGTTGTGTAAAAGTTGAGGCCTTAAGATAAACTGTAAGAAGACCAGGAATATGGTTTCTAAAAAGGGGTACAAATAGAAGAGGGAAGAAAAATTGAGTATAGGAGGACAGGAAATAGACATAGTGAGAAAAATTGAGTACTTGGGGGTACATTTAAGTAGTAATGGAAAATGACGGGATTAAAAGAGAGTAATGTTAGCAAAGGGTAAAATGGCTATGAGGGGGATTAGAGTTTGTGTTTCTAAAATTCCGGGGATACAAGATAAGCGGTTAGAAAGAGTGTACAACACAATAGTAGAAGCAAAAATGTTATGTGGGATAGAAATATGGGGTTATGAGGAAGGGTGGCTAGGGGTGGATTTAATGTCTACTCAGAAATTTTTGTCGTTTGATTTTAGGGTTACCAAGGGCGTAGCACTGTTAGAATAAGGGAGAACAGGAAGTAAAGGTTTAGTTATGGAAAGATTGTTAAAATATTGATATCGGGTAAGAGCGTTAGAGGATCAGAATTTAGTAAAACAGTGTGTGATAATGCAAGAAAAAACATTAGCATCAGATAGTTGGGCTTTATCAGTACAGAGGATCATAGAAGAAATAGGAATGGTGAACGTTTGGAGAAACAGAAATTCTAGAAGAAGAGCTTTGGAAGGGGATTAGACAAAGAATTGAGGATATAAATATTCAGGAGATATTCAGTAATATTGGGGATAAGAAAATCTGACATTTTATAGACAAATTAAGAAAGATTGGGTCAGGGAGAAATGTATTAATGTGTGTAATAAATTGGAAAGGGAAGGGTTAGCATTGTTTAGATCTGGTGTAATAGGATTGACAGCTATGAAACAGGGAATGGTCCCGCGTAAGTGTCCTATGTGTGGGGGAATAGAAAAGGATTTGCTCTTTATTATGAACTGTGAAAGGACTAAAGTATGGAGGGAAAAATGGGTACCTGCTAGGTGGTCAAAAGTACCAAGATAAGTATTAAGGATGAAAATAGGAAAGCTAAACAATACTGAGGTGATTAGAAAACTAGGAGAATTTTTAGGAAGGACGAAAGAAAAATGTATGAGAAGCATAGGGAGAATCACAAAGTTGGAAGATGAAGAGGATGCCGAACAGGTAAATTTGACATAGGTAATTTAGTTACAGTTAATTCTGTGTTAGGAACTCAAATAGGGAGATCTGGTGCATAATATAGTAATTAGTCACGGTGTTTATCTATATTTGCACCAGAAGCAACTCAAAGATTGTAGTTCGTGGATTGTTTCAATTTTATATCGTAAATTTATTGTTATTTTCTGGGGGAATAAAATTGTTGACGGAATTCTTTTGCTTGTTTTGTTTATTATCAGAAGAAACGAGGTAATCAATGTAACGTTATGTACAATTGTGATAATGTTAAGCTGAGATAAAAGTTATATTATGTTATTATTAGTACATTCCTATGGCCTCTTCCAAAGTAGCATGAGAATTCGAACCTCTGCAATGCCAGCGTCCTACCACACATATTACTGGACATTATGCTTTATTTTATGCAATTTTAGTATCTTCAGACACAAATTCGTTGGTGTTTCTATAGTTTATTGACATTCTTTCCAGTTATAGGTTCATGTTTGTAAAAACAATTTGTATTTACATATTCAGACTAAGGTAAACCTTCTCTCTGTGCAATTTGTTAGATACTATACTTCTTACAAACATTTCACGCGCTATCAATTTGCTGGCAAATTTTGATTCAATAGTCTCTCAATGAATGGAGTTATTGACGATTCTGGCCAAGTTCATTGCACCCTTATATGCTGTTAGAGAAGGAAATATTGGTATAGGGTTAAGTGTTCTCTTATATCTTACGCTGTATTGTTAATACCAGGATGAAGATTCACATAAAATACCTGAAGTTTAGTTTATTTTTAAGTTGTAACCAAAGGTTACAATATCTTGCCCAGACCCCCACGTCATAAATGTACAACACGTGAACACGTGAGGAACCTAACCCGCTCGTTGTTCACGAGATGCTGAATGTGAAACCTCAAAACGTGTGAGGTTTGTATTTGTATGTATAGTGTTATAGTATTGTACCTTTTGATGTCATCAGTTGATCCCTAATTGGCCTATTTCACATGAAAATCAGCAATAATCCAGTCAAAATCAGTTAGATCAAATATTATTGTGGTAATGGATTTGTGAGTAAACTCCAGTTATTTTATGCACAATATGAGGAACTTCTCATATTGTTGATATTTTGAACATCGCTGTTGATAGTGACTGAATGACACTCGTGCCACTTCACAATAGACTTATTTGTTACACGTGTAGCCACTATAGTCAACAATATTTGAGCCCCACAACCTCAAACAATTCCGTTTCATTTCTCTCAAAGAGAATCAAAAAGAGAGCCCTTAAAAGTGAATCAAATATGATAATATTAGATTTCCGAACTTTATTCGATATACAACTTATCTAAGTATTTCTGTTTCATCCTAACCTTGTGCAGTGCATATTGCGCCGGAGATACATTCTTGTTTACGAGCATTTTGCCTATCACACAAAAATATTCAGCACTGAAGTGACGTCAAAATACCCAGACTCAACAACAATCGAACCTCCTTCAGGAGTAGCACATTTATTGACAGTTATACAGAGATACGTCAACAATTTATACGCTTAATGGAAATCGTATGTGCCTTCTATTCGTAAACCTCAAGGATATTCTATTTTGTACCAATCATGGAACTCGCCTTGATTTCCTGCGATGTATGCTACCAGGACAGGGATATGGTATTTCATATTACATTCGTTAGCTATTCTATTTATATATCTTGACTTCTCTCCAGCTTGCAACAGATCTGCCATACATTTATATGTTCAGGGATCTAACTCAGGAAGGTCTAAAATAGCCTTCGTTCTATTCAGAAGTTTCACGCATTCCCTCCCCTACTGAGGGTTTCTGCCTTCATTAAGTGTCTGGTGTGAATTCACCAGAGCTTGTCAGATACTGAGGCAAGTTCATGTTGAGCTTATGCCATTATATGTTACCCTAATACTCAAAGTTTCTCCCATGACAATTAGAACCTTATAAAGACACACAAACACACATTTGATCTGGATTGAGGTTATTTATACTTACTGCTTCAAAATCTAGGCAGATGAATTACTTTGACATGGTGTATTATAAGGTACCTCGTCATCGAACAAATTGCATCACTATTATTCCACCAATATTACTCCATAAATTATAAGTGATATCGCTATATAATAGAAATTTCAGCCCTGGTATGCCAGATGTGCTACATACAGTTTCGGCACTAATAATTGATGCGAAGATTAACAACAACAACAACAACAACAACAACAACAACAATAATAATAATAATAATAATAATAATAATAATAATAATAATAATAATAATAATAATAATAATAATAATAATAATAATAATAATAATAATAATAATAATAATAATAATAATAATAATAATAATAATAATAATAATAATAATAATAATAATAATAATAATAATAATAATAATAATAATAGTAATAATAATAATAATAATAATAATAATAATAATAATAATAATAATAATAATAATAATAATAATAATAATAATAATAATAATAATAATAATGAAGAAGAAGAAGAAGAAGAAAAGGAAGAAGAAGAATTTGTGAAAGATATTTGTGTATACGCCCTCAGGCAAAATTTTGCAATACTCTTGAGTTATTCAAAAGAAAGAAAAAATTAAGTAATATATGAGGTTGCTATGAGTAATCTGCAGTAATTACAATTACTAAGGTAATATTTGAAAGTATGAAGTATGATAAAGAAAAGAGTACATGGAATCGATTGCAAATTTAAGTTAGAAAATAAATTTGCTAACATGTTCATGTGCTTGTTCGTAAGAGACAGCGATCGTAGAAAGTTAAGTCGTTAACTTTGCGTGGGAAAAAGGAATATTTTATCGAAGAAGAAGATGCGAATGGGTAAAGTGCTGGTCAGAAGTGCAAGCATTCAAATTTAATTGTTAAGCTGCGTCACAACTGTAGACAAAAGCTACGTATAATAAAAAGTTAAAGTTATTAGTACATTTTGAAGTGACATTTCAAAACCAATAGTTTAGTAGCGTTCCGACATTATCCCCTGAGAACACAGATGCTCCGACTGGGTCCGAGCTGAGTCAACAGGGAGACAGTAAAAGGTGAACTTACGATGTACATTGCACTGAGTACACTAATATTTTAGTGAAGCAGCGCAAACAACGTTAACCACAACCGTCGTTAAAAGCCGTCCCAAATTGTATGTAAATAAACATGTGTTCTAAATAGAGTAATGTCATTGAGTTTATTTATTACAAGGTAGCCAGTAGCTATATCCACCTCCAATTGCTAACGTAGTTATAGAATCACTCATCCACCCAAAACTTCCTCCTAATGCAATACACCTCCGCCTTGAATTCGGTTATAATTCCAGGAGTTGTTTACTTTCAACTGTTGTATTTTTAACCGGCTCTCGTTCCTCTGCACTTTTCCTCTCTGTGTGTGCCGGCTAATGTGTTGCACACCATTGATTACCTTGTAGGACCTTGCGTTTCGGTATCATAGTGTGCTAGTGTTGTTATAACGCTAAAAGTAGCTATACTGGGTGCCCCCCTCTCAAAAAAAGAAGAAAACACCAAAAACGCTAAGTATGTTATGGGGGAGGGCAAACTCATTGGTTTTCAAATAGGAATCTCTGCCCGGAAATGCATGTTTTGAAGGTGGATACCCTCGAAGTTTGAGAAAGAACGATTTTGACAATTAGTTAACATTCGTTTTGGCATCTTAATACGGAAGGTATGTAACTCTTTTTACCCATCTGTGTACTGAAATGATCAACCTAAGCATAATAACATTCCTGCGCATGCACTAAGTTTCTCCATCGTGTCTTTGGTGCGCATCCTGTTGCGTTACTTGTGTAGTTTCCAGCACAGCAATGTTTTTAACAGCAGTTCGACACGTACCAATACACAGTTGCTGAAATGACTGACTTGAGTTCCAGCACACTTTGATGTAAATGTGTGGAATCACCTCAATGTTACATATTCAAACCGATGGATTGGTAGAGATGGGCCAGTTCCATGGCCAGCAGATGTGGCACCTGTCGGCTATTTTCCGTGGAGGTGTATGGAGAGTATGGTGAATGGCACTCCTGTAACGTCAGCGGAGGACCTTATGGCTCGAGTCCACGGAGCGACTGAAAATTTTCAAAGACACGTATTGAGTCATATGTATGAGGCTCACCACCACCGATATAGGCTCTGAAATGACGTAGGAGGTACACAGTTCGAAGACCGTTTGTGATGTAGACAGCTCGATGTTGGGTTTATCCACAAAAAGTTAACGTACATCTATCTCACACTTCAATGCGCTACAACGACCAAACCGTGCATTTCCGGACACAGGTTCCAATTTGAAGCCCCTAACAGTTTGCTGTCCCGCACAACACACTACGCACTGTCGGTGTTCTCTTGGGACAACCCGTATATTAGCACACACAATCGTCATGTAAGAGTCCTATGTGACAACACACTCCTGAGAAGGAATGAGATGGTGATTTATTGATGGATTCCTTGAAGTCTGTGCGTAAGGAGAATGCCTTGGTTAGCTTCATTTAGGACAACGAAATCTATTCTGGTTAACAAACCCAAATGTAATGGCCGCGTTTTTACAAAGAAAAGTTCGTGACGTGGGAGAAAAGTTCTACCATAGTACAAAGAAATTTCTGAGCAACCTTGCACATGAATCAGGAATCTGATAATCCTAGGCTTCGTTTTTCTCTAAATTTCTGAAATTAAACACCTGTTAGATAACAGTTCAAGAATTGCAAGTACGTGATAAAATGAATACACTTGCTTTCTAAAATTGTTCGTTAGATAATATTAATTGCCGGTCTATTGATCCGATTTAACTGTCTTAACAGACAACGCCAATTTTATTTCCATGATGGCAAATAATTAGTGAGTCTGAACGCTAAGTTTCTTCAGGACATAACTTCCAATTAATATGACGAAGATATGAGTTTATAACTTGCATGATAAATCTATGCCTCTGAAATTAAGGGGCAATAAATATTCCACTCTGCTGGTAAACAATGTGCTGTAGTACTAAATTCCCGTTAGGCCACCCTTGCGTCCAAACGAAGCCTCAATGATGTACTTAATTTAAATTTTACATTAAAGTATTTCAGTAAATAATTTCTTTACTTCAGACTGTATTTAAACAAACGTTTTCTTAAGGACTTGTTATTACTTAGAAGTATCTCAAAGCCAGTACGAATTACGTAACTGTTTTTGTACAAAGCAATAAAAATAAGAAGATATAATGGCATAAGAGCCCATTGAGCAAAGCCGATTGTGAGTACAACTGTGCATTATTGAGAAAAAGAGTAATTCATTAACGTAGATATATTTTTTTTATTATTATATTATTATCATCTATTATTATTATTATTATTATTATTATTATTATTATTATTATTATTATTATTATTATTATTATTATTATTATTATTATTATTATTATTATTATTATTATTATTATTATTATTATTATTATTATTATTATTATTATTATTATTATTATTATTATTATTATTATTATTATTATTATTATTATTATTATTATTATTATTATTATGATTATTATTATTATTATTATTATTATTATTATTATTATTATTATTATTATTATTATTATTATTATTATTATTATTATTATTATTATTATTGTTATTATTATTATTATTATTATTATTATTATTATTATTATTATTATTATTATTATTATTATTATTATTATTATTATTATTATTATTATTATTATTATTATTATTATTATTATACAGTTATTGTATATTATTAAAATAACCAGAAAGGCTGCATTTTGACAGACCCGTTTTTGGTTAGTTGAACATGTACACCCAAAGAAACCGTGGAATTTGTGCCTTCTGACAGCGCTAATTTGAAAAGATGAATCAAATTCGAAACCTTGAATGCTGTATCCTAAAATAGATCAAGAACCTTAGCTTTTGCTGCTTAATTGAGCTGCAATGGCTCAGATAAAATTTCATGCGTGTGCTGGTATTTCGCTATGCTAGTTAAGGAGTAAAGCATTAGCAGGAAAGCTGAACATTTGTCCACCCATTGAACCTAAGTTTTCCAGATTTGTTTATTTTTTACTACACGAGATGTACATGTT
Source organism: Tenodera sinensis (assembly GCA_030765045.1). Lineage (NCBI taxonomy): Eukaryota > Metazoa > Arthropoda > Insecta > Mantodea > Mantidae > Tenodera > Tenodera sinensis. Next base: position 129,263,424 of record CM060964.1, on the reverse strand, counting down.
TAAATGAACTCTGCAATTACAGGGGAAGCTGCCCCCTTTCCATGGTGAAAATGTGTGGAGTTTCCTTTGTGTCTTTAGGGCGGGGTTATTTTTCCTAAATATTCAAGATGGATAGAGACAACACATTAATAAGTGCAGGTTTTATGGAAACAGATTAACTGTATATAAGACATCGAGTGAAGTAAATATTGGCTAATGTCGGCGTAAATGCAGGCATGAATTGGAATGAAAATTGTAGCCATAATTCTTTGGTGAAAAAATGAAGCAGAGACTATGGCAGAACGTCAGGAAATGAAAATATGGATGTAAACAAGAAACCCGTAAAAGGTGATTCTATAAGAATCATGAAGTTTCTATGCAGTTATACAAAAAACGTTAAAGAAGACGGTAAAATATTTATTAAATAATTGTTAATAATCACACTACAGCTCAAAAGCTTTTGAACAGCCTGTTTTTCGGCCGGTAACAACTGTATAACATCAAATAAAGTCAATGTCATATAATATATGGTAGAAATCCATAGAAACATAATTGAAATTTACTATGCTACCTGTTTTTGTCAATTATGTCCATTTTGAAAATGTAATATTTTGTTGACCCTTATAGGAACACTTACCCTAATGTTGTTTTGGATGTCATAGTATGTCTGTGATTCCTTAGATGTCGTTCATAGGCATTCTGTAAATAGGTATTGGCTGTAAACAGCACTTTGGTGCTTCATGAGCAGGTGAATGGTACACATTGTTATTGTGCAGTTGAAAAGTGAAATGGGTGAAAGATGGGAGTTTTCAGCAGAAAAACGTGCTGTAATAGTCGGCTTACATAAAGCAGGCCACATCATGCGTCAAATTGCCACACAAGAACAAGTTTCCTTGAGAAGGGTCCATTACACTGAAAAGAGGTATGTAACTACAAATAGCAGTAAGGATCGTTATCGAAAGGGGAGGCCTAGGAGGACTCGAAAAATGAGGATAAATATTTAATAGTGACCAGCAAACGTGATCGTTTCAAAACTGCACTCATACTGACAACGGAATTGAACCAGTTGAGAGATGAATCTGTGAGTGTTTCTACAGTGAAAAGATGACTTTAGGATGCAGATCTGAAAGGTTGCATTGCGGCAAAGTAACCCCTATTGAGAACTGTCAATAAACGGAAAAGATTACAATGGGCCACCCGACACATAAGGTGGACTGTTGAAGAGTGGAAAAAGGTGTTATTTACTGATAATCTAAGTTTGAGCTATTTGGCTCGCTTTGTCAAATTGCAAAAGGTGAACGCATGGCACCGTGCATGGAGGTGGTTCGGTGCTGGTATGGGGTTGCTTTGGTGGCAATAGGACAGGTGATATTGTGAAAATAGAATGAATTATGAAGAAGGAGCATTATCACAACGTTCTCCACTGCCATGCCAAACCGTTTGGGATGTGGTTAATTGGCAAGGGTTTCACTCTGCAGCAGGACAATGACCCCAAGCATACATCTTTACCCTATAGAAGATATGCTGAACGATTGGAAGAGAGACAAGACTTGAAGATCATGGTTTAGCCCCCTCGAGGTCCTGACTACAATCCTATTGAATTACTTAGGGACCATGTGGACAGAGAGGTCAGAAAGAAACAATCCACTACTGTGGAGTCATGAGCAAAACGTATGGAAGGATATTTCTGAAGATACACTGGTGCAGTTGATAGAAAGAGTTTGCAAAGCCGTAATTCAAGCAAGGGAAGGTTACTTTGAAGAAAGCAAAATCTAGACTGTATTGCTGAATTTTCATTAAATATACTGTTGTGACTACATATTATGTCTCTTTTATTCCATCGTTTCAATAAATCCTAAAAGTGAGGTGTGTTCAAGAACGTTTGAGCGGTAGTGCAGATAGGCAGAATAACAGAGCCAAAGTATGCAAAATGTTCCAAATATGTAACAAGTATAATGGGTGAAATGCAAACTGATTTCCTCTCTTTTATTTTGTACTCTATAGTGCAAATTCCTCACTAACCACAAATGCTGGGAATGCACAACTTACACAGTTAATGTACAACTTACGCAGTTTATGTGTAACACTCACATAGAAATTTTAAACTAAAATATAATCTACATATCTTAGAAATACAAAATTCGTAATTAAAATATGTAACATATTATAATCAGCTTAAGAAGCACTATGCATAGACTGAGAGTACTTAACAGATTAGGTTACAGTTTAAAATATTAATAAATGTTATTAGAATGACGTTAGTTTAAAATATTATAGTGGACAACAATACAGCGGTGGCTGACAACTCGTCACTTCACGATCAGATTATTAATCTCCTTCCTCTGGCGCAAATAAATTTTTGGGCGCAAATTATATTCATATCTCCGGCTTTACTACGTGATTTAACAGGTGTTTAACTATAGACCACCGCAAGGCGTGGCGAACCTCTAATTGTATGCTGTGTTCACCAGCTCTTCCTGCCACGCACCATTAAATTTTGTGTCTGCCATAATAAATTAACTTAAAATATTAATAATAATCAGTACTAATAGGATGCAATGAGTGGACCTCTCCCGCCTACGCCTTAAGTATAGGAGCATTTTTTAGTGCTTAACGATCGCTTTTACTACATACGGCACCGCAGGTGGTGATACTGATGATACATGGAATGAAGGTGGAGTACCGGTAGAATGAGATGGCGGAGGAAACCGGAGAACCCGGAGAAAACCCGCCCCAGAGCCGCTTCGTCCACCACCATCCCACACGCGGTTGCCTGGGATTGAACCCGGGCCGCTTTGATGAGAAGCGAATGGTCTAACCGCTCGGCTACGGCATATAGGGGCAGAGTACCTGCTTGTGCTATCAGCATATACATTCCTCCTTCTTTAGACATGAAACCATCTGGGCTGGGAGCGGAGTGGGGAAAATGAGCTAATGCATGCTCCTGCTCATGAAAATTGAAAGGAACTGTTAACGTTCCTACGTTTATTAGAGCGGAATGAAAGCTCTTGGGTTTCCACAGTGGCTGTGTGAGAAAGATACGTCGGCCAATGATGTCATTGTCCAACCGGAGTTCGCGTATCCTGGAAATGGAAATATACTTGCCCTAAGTGAAGCTAATCCCAAACAACGAAGTAGACGAGGAATGATTGCACATAAGGCATCCAAGAGGTCTTCTTACTATGCCAAGGAATCTAGGGAGACTTGGTCAATATAAGTGATTCAATTATCACATATATGGACGCTTGAATATGCATACAGCACACCTTCGTGCATTAGAGCATTTCTACATTCTTTGGTCCTATAAGCAAAGGGTAAATACCTGAGAGGGAAGACGTCCGCGAAATGACAGTTCGGTAGTGGCCATAATCATGCTAGTCGAGTGCTCTAACATTTCAGAGATTTGAGGTCAGACAACAGGGCTGATCGGGAATGGAGATTTCATCCTGCTTTCTTGAACTGTCATTTGGGACAATCGGTAGAATGTCTGTTAACAGTAAGAAGGATAATCTCTAAGCGAAATTATCACTAGAATGCGTGTCAGCTACGACCTTTCACTCCAAATGGTGAGCTGGCTGTTGAGAATAAAGACTCACATACAGATGAGAACCATTGCCCGTTATGTCACAAACATGTGGGTTCATTGGTCTATAGAACAGAGACAATGAGTTACTCCAGAAGGACAGCAGGCAGGGCTCCAATTGCGCATGCCCGAGGTGATTCTAGTGAGGTTGATGAACACTAAAGTACCCTACTAGTGAATAGGGTGCAGGGAGTTGTGGCACTACACAAATAACATCAGCATCCGGAAGGGAAAACAAAGGAGGAATAAAGAAGAAAGCTAAAGATGTAAAACAAGTATGTGTGTCAACAATATGCAAGGTGAAACAGCTTCATAGCACACACCATCACGAATAAAGATCAAGTCACCGTCATGATGCGATGAGCATTTCCTGGATCCAAAGTGAAAGGTCATGGGAGAATACCGTCAAACCTGGATCTTGAGGGTGAAGCTAGATGTTCTGGTAGCAAACGACGGGTGATATCTGACGTACCTAACTTTGCCTACTGCGACCTTGCGTTTAAGAGTGCGCGCAGATCTAGAATACTATAAATCCTTGAAAATATCGGCACCACTATCGCTGCTACCTGTCTCAGAAAAGGTAAAATAGGTTCGGAAGAGAGATCTGGAGAGCCTCACAGCTCGGCCAGAAGGAGATTTATGGCTCAACCTGTCAGCCGTACGGCTGCCGGATGTAAGTGTCAGAGATGGAATGGCAGTGTCATTTAGCGTATGAGCTGTGTAGATGAAAATCCACACTTTTCCACTTCTCAAGATTTGGAGAAAACCATTCTCGCAATGGCAGGCATTTGCATATAAAACGCACATTACGAGTGTGAAATACACTGCCAAAATGTTACATTTTACACTGTATCAGTTCCTATTCTAATAGAAGAACGGAAGACATTATATGCAATACAATTATCTAAATTTCATAGAGTGGAATGTCTGGGTTTGCATCTATAGCTCTCATATACCGGGTGGTTCACTCTAGCCAGCCCTCGGGTGAGTATATAACCCTTCGTGCGTTAAAAGAGTTGCAGATATCCTCAGGGGTAAATCCAGTCAGTAACGGAAATGGTAATGGTAATGGTACTAATAATGGTAAAGGTCATGGTAATAATAATAATAATAATAATAATAATAATAATAATAATAATAATAATAATAATAATAATAATAATAATAATAATAATAATAATAATAATAATAATAATAATAATAATAATAATAATAATAATAATAATAATAATAATAATAATAATAATAATAATAATAATAATAATAATAATAATAATAATAATAATAATAATAATAATAATAATAATAATAATAATAATAATAATAATAATAATAATAATAATAATAATAATAATAATAATAATAATAATAATAATAATAATAATAATTATGATAATGATGATCATATTGATGATCATGATGATGATATTGATGATCATGATGATGATGATGATGCTAATGATAATGATAATGATAATCATAATGATAATCATAATGATAATCATAATGATAATCATAATGATAATCATAATGATAATCATAATGATAATGATAATAATAATAATAATAATAATAATAATAATAATAATAATAATAATAATAATAATAATAATAATAATAATAATAATAATAATAATAATAATAATAATAATAATAATAATAATAATAATAATAATAATAATAATAATAATAATAATAATAATAATAATAATAATAATCATAATCATCATAATCATCATAATCATCATAATCATCATAATCATCATAATCATCATAATCATCATAATCATCATAATCATAATAATAATAATAATAATAATAATAATAATAATAATAATAATAATAATAATAATAATAATAATAATAATAATAATAATAATAATAATAATAATAATAATAATAATAATAATAATAATAATAATAATAATAATAATAATAATAATAATAATAATAATAATAATAATAATAATAATAATAATAATAATAATAATAATAATAATAATAATAATAATAGTAATAATAATAAAATACAACAATAATATTAATAAGAAACAAAGAAATGCCAATCAAGCATTACGCGCCCTCAAGTTAGCATGCATTTTGTTACAATTTGCAATCTGTAATCCGTAATATTAGACAATAGCAGCATATACATGAATGTGTTATTCCCTGGAAAATGAAGTCCTGTAAGTGAAGTAGAAAATATTCTAAAACTGTTCCTCTCTATAATCACGCGCTGCACACGTCAGTTGAAGCCTGGGGAATTCTTCTGCCCCTCGCTCTCTTATAAGCTGAACAAAGTTCACGCACGCCACTGACTGGATTTACCCCTATGATTTCTGCAACAGTTTTAACGCACGAAGGGTTATCTACTCACCCGAGGGCTGGCTGGAGTGGGCCACCCAACCTGAACTCCAGTGATTGCCTGGAAGCACACAAATGGGAAGCTACGGGCAGGAGTTGTGGAGACAGAGAAGGTCCCTGTTGGTGAGACAGTAGTCAAGAACCAACTCAGGAGGAGAAGGAACTACCAGTGAAGGTAAAGTGTGGCAGTGAGGATGGGCAATGTGTAGCTCGGCACCCCGGATGTGCCACACCCGTACCTACAAATACGGGGGGGAAATAACAATAGATGCATATGCAAAACTGTAGGACTAGTGCATTTCACACAGAATAATTGTCATAACAAACAAGCTCTTCCTTGATCACCTAGCTCTTTGGACAGAATACGTATACGCAATATACATTTACACTTTATAAACAATGACTGGACATAGTTTTCAAATGAATAATATTTACTGCTGTACAACCACCAATTCACATGACGCTGAGTTGAACACTTGCCATTGCAGGAAAAAAAGGTTCCTTTTGAAAACTAGTTTCAACAGGATGAACGTTCTTCCCTTTCTAATATATATATACTGAAAATCTTAGCGTTAGCCACGTATACAAATATTCGTACCTTAACTTTGAGTTACGTTATTTGCTAAAATTGATTTATTAGTGACTGTTTAAAAATACGCCCTTAGAATTTGTTTAGATGTTTGTATGAGGAGTATTGCATGTTGCAGTAGAGCGTCTCGATAATGCCCCCATTACTTGTGCTGCTTCTGGATCGATTCCACAGCGGACCGCACCCTTTTTTCTCAAATTGCTCTGCACCTTTCTGCTTAGATCTCATTGTAGAATACGCCAAGAAATTGTATACTTCAGTGCTAGACAAACAATTTATTGTGTGTACTTCCGTTTTATATATAAGCCTAGAAAGCAACCCTTGTTGGGACTTGTCGTTAATTGTGTTAGATTATTTCCTATATGCAAGATTGCAGCCTATTTTCCCAGGAGGTGAGAAATATCACAGAATGCGAACATTATAAAACAAAAATAGGCAAACACGGTGATGGGGTTGCTTCATAATTCCTAACGTGGGAAACTTACAAATTAATATGATATATGGATAATGGAACATTAGATAACTGACAAACAATGCACAATTAATGGAAGCCGAGTCCAATAGTTTTCAAATGATCTGAGTTCTGTTGCAAAATGATTAAAAGTAAACTGAATATTTAATAATAACGGACGAATACAGCGTATGTATGAAAGCAAAAAGCCTCATGATATGCTTTGGTAAATACTTGAACGTGTATAATATGCTTATATTCAAAACGCTTTCACTTATTTATGAACATCCAAGGCAAATCGATATTTATATTCCTATCTGGAGATAGTAGGCTTTCTAATGTGCATGAATTACATTTCCTAAACATGTCACCTGGAAGCTATGTAACATAAATGAGTGCCTGAATTTTCATCTTCAAGTATTTTGAAGAAGAGTAAAGATAATATAAATAGCATAGATTGACACAAGCTTAATGTGGAATCCAAGATAGATATTTGCGTCAATATGAAATAGCAATATATAAAGTGGGTTTAGGTTACTTATTCAATCAAGTTGGATTTTATTATAATAACATAAGCATATCATTTAATACACACTAACATATGGTGTCCACTTAGCACAGCATGTGATGTAGATGAGCAAGACATTATTTGGCCATAAAGAGAAACAAACGATTCACAGTCACTCCGTTTTCTCTTGTGGTTGAACATGATAAATACTTGCTTCTACCCTCAGTATGGATCATGTGCGTACATAATATTCATGTCTGCCCTTCACTACTCCCACTGTATTTTTCAGTCAATGATTAAAGTTGGGCTAACATATCCTTAATAAATGTAAATGAAATCTCAACCTGATCCAGCAACCTGGCTATTTGCTTACTTTAATACCGCATCGATTTATGTAAGAATAACACAACCCATTAGCGTTTTAAGGCAATGTATCGGCGAAATTTGGCGAAAATTGCCAAAAATTTCGATTTTTACTTTTTGCATTTTTTATTATGCTTATACTTTGTACTCTAACGACACACTTTCATTTTCTCAATATAGACCAACTTTAAAGTTGCAGGAGGGCATTTAAATATCCCATAGCGGTTGGGCATCCCTCGCTACACCTTGTCGCAACAGCTTTCAAATGCAATTATCGTTTTCACTGGCTTTGATTTTAGTTTCCTGCAGGGAAGTTTTCTTCAGAGAGGCTGTGAGTTGGCTGTGCTGAAATGAATTTGATATATCGAGCTGAAATGCCGCAAATCTGACACGTGTTTTACTTGTAAACGAAGAGTGCAGTCAGTGTTCTGTAATTTCTGTAATCCCGTCAGGTTATTTCAGTGTTCCAGCTATATATTAAGCATTGTGGCGTTATTTAATAGGTTTTAAGTTATTTGTTAGTTTATAGTAAAGCAGTAATTAGCAGATACTTTATGAGCTTTTTGTGTAAATTAGCGAAAGTGTATAGTCTAAATGTTAGCTAAGAGCAATACATTTCTAAATTTTGTGAACAATTAGAAGACGAAAGAAAACGACAAAGCAAACTTAACAGTCTCAAAAACTGCTACTGAATCCAAGAAGAAGCAGGAGAGGCTCCCACATATGGTGCTGGGAAATTTTAAGTTGACTGGATTGAGATAAAGTACAAAAATATATTGTTAAACTTTAAAACTCATTTTTATTAATTCATTTATTTTTTCATCATTTTTTTACGATTCAAAATGCTTTTTTGATCTTAGTTTACAACTTAATAGCTCAAAATTTCCAGCAAAGCTTCAGAGATTAAGATATTAAAAATTTTAATGCACTAGTTAAAAAAATAAATAAGTAATCTGAAATTAAATATTTCGCACTGAAAAAATTGAAAATATCAATAAATTGTATAAAACCTTTTCTTTCCTCTTAAAGTAATTAAATCTAAGCAATAACTACGAAAATTCCTTTATATGTGTATACTGAACTCAAATTAGAAATTTAGGAGATATACAACAAACTGTAGGGTCCAAGGGTTATTTCGTATTAGCGTATCAAAAGTAATTAATAAATATATTAATAATTTAAAAACAGTTTGACACGGGAAATCGAACCTTTGTGTATTCTATATATCTTGTGTTGTGAGTAAGTGGAAAAAGGTCAAAGCAATCAGAAGAAAACTGTGGATTTTAAATTTTCGTAGATGCATTGCCTTAACAAAAACAACTAAGTGCAAATAGCTTTTTGTGTAAGAAAAAGAAGCAGGGTTTCAAACTGTTATTAATTTCCATCAGACAAATCGCTGTCGTACTGTGGTTGCGCATCCTCAGTCTACATGTTAGTTACAGTTTATGTTATTCGATGTAATAGTCTGTTAAAATTTGATAGGATGCTCTTGTGCAGGAGAAAAGATATGTGCATCATATGCAGAGCGGATACTCAAGCATCAGCATCACCATTCCGCGAGACTAACGTAACATGAAGAAGGATATGTTAGGCTCTGTTCATCTGTATAACCCTAGTTAGTTTATGTAGGTTGTACGGCCAATGTATACCGACAATATTTTTAGCCAAGGTTATATTGTTAGTTATTGGTACATTTTCCATGAGTTCTTTCTTATGTTACTCAAAATAACAACATCAAATGCTTCCGACCAACGATGGTACAGAGGAAGGCTTACGTGTGTAACTAAAGAACAGACAGCTGAAAAGGATATTTAAATTCAAAAACTGTGTTTGAAAAAAACTTTTGTCTCACCTCACACAGACACTCCATTAATTGCAAACCTTATAGCATTGTGTTTTGAGAGCCGTATTTGAGGTGAACGGCGACGAAGGTTGGATTAAGGACTGAAAGGTCGGCAAGTACGTGACAGGCTTCTCGTGGCAAAGTTGCGCAAGCTCGCGATAAATCAATCAATGCTCAAATATACACCTACGAGAAGAGGAATATTTGTAGAGATGGGGAATTAGGAACGTTTCATATTAGTTGGGCAAACTGATACCAATAATTAGCACAAAGTACAACCAAATTTCATGGTCATGTTTAATGAATATGTTTATTAGCTCCAGCCTCATTTTACTCTATACATTTGCTGGGACCTAAGTCATTTTCCATCTATAATTTAATCCGCATATATGGACTGCCTACTTAAATAATACATGGGGATAGTCCCACAAGTACATCAGGTTTTCCCAGCAGAGTAAGTACTTACACCATAGATATAGCTGTTTCACAATTGGAACTTCTTCTTCTTCTTCTTCTTCTTCTTCTTCTTCTTCTTCTTCTTCTTCTTCTTCTTCTGTTTCTTCTTCTTCTTCTTCTTCTGTTTCTTCTTCTTCTTCTGTTTCTTCTTCTTCTTCTGTTTCTTCTTCTTCTTCTGTTTCTTCTTCTTCTTCTGTTTCTTCTTCTTCTTCTGTTTCTTCTTCTTCTGTTTCTTCTTCTGTTTCTTTTTCTTTTTCTTTTTCTTTTTCTTTTTCTTTTTCTTTTTCTTCTTCTTCATCATCTTATTGTTATTGTTATTGTTATCGTTATCGTTATCGTTATCGTTATCCTTACCCTTATCCTTCTTCTTCTTCTTCTTCTTCTTCTTCTTCTTCTTCTTATTATTATTATTATTATTATTATTATTATTATTATTATTATTATTATTATTATTATTATTATTATTATTATTATTATTATTATTATTATTATTATTATTATTATTATTATTATTATTATTATTATTATTATTATTATTATTATTATTATTATTATTATTATTATTATTATTATTATTATTATTATTATTATTATTATGATTATGATTATTATTGTTGTTGTTGTTGTTCTTGGCGAGGAACTGAATTAGAAGCCTGCAAGCGGGTGAGCGCAATAGATCGTAGTCGCTCTGGTCAGCAGCAATTCCGTCGTGTAGATGTACAAGTCTTTTGTATGAATCACGAAGCAAGAAGACAACCAGCGCTCGACGATTTACCACTCTTGCACAGCATGCTCAACCTTATCTCTTATGTACTAACCCCACCTTCCTTGTTTTGTGCATGATGCACTTCCCCTTCACTCACTCAGGTAGCCAAGCATTAGAGAGATTTGTTTTCGAATCCCATGTATGGGTCAGATCGGCGAAAAGTATGTGGAGGTCAACCCGCCTCTTTCGCATAAGGCTGGATAATAGCGTTCGGGCAATAAGTGGTGTTGGTTGAGAACTCTAGTGGTGATATACGCGAATCAGATGAAAGAAGCCCGTGAACTATAATGTAGGTAAATACGAACGTTGAATAAGATTCAGTTGCTTCTGTCTCAAGCAGACGCACACACATCAGGTCTGCATTTTAAAACGTCACAGCACGCATTACTAGAATAGCTATAAAAATAGAATGCACAATTAAGGAAGTCAGGTATTAAATGTGTCTGGTGTAAATTGAAGAAGCCAGAGGCAAGAATACTTCTATTGATGTACAGATTACTTATTCAGTGATTTCTCATATAAACCAGTCTTGTTACACATGAAAGTGTTCAGGCTATTTCTCGCACAAGTAAAGCTGACGTAGGTAAGTTACGGAATAGAGCAGCCAGGTCAGTGTGCTGAAAGACATGCAGCGAATGTACGGTCATTGAATACGTTTAGTAGGTCATATTTCACCTCCTTAATTCAGGTAGCTGTTCATTTTTGAGCTGGATATAGAAGTTTTGATACTGCTAAGTGACTATGTGTACAGGAATCTGGGCTGTTCTAATGTAGAAGAAAGTATTTCCAGAAGTATTAAAACTGTATAAGAGGAATTCATTTCTGCTACTAGTGATTTGTGGATAGAAAATAACCACACGACTTCCAATAAAACATACGGAAGGAAACTTAACGACTCTCATAGGCATTGAAGTTCATAATGGCGATCTCCTAGTGAGAATCATGAATGGAAAGTTCAATCATGCAAGCTAATTTAGAGTTAAGCCAACGCTACATTACTCCATGTGTGCAGAATTTTACTACACAAAAGCCACAAAAATTGCTAAACACATGCCGGATGGAGATACGTTTTCCTGCATTATAATACACGGAAGCATCATATAGGATGCACAGATATCACAGTGTGTATGCTAGATTTCCCATATCACTTTTACGAGGGCCACTACGAAACTTTTGAGATGTGAGAAAATGAAAGCTGGTCCATTCGAATTGGATCAAGATGGGATAGCTCCATCCTTTTTGAGTAAACTGGTATCAGGTAGTGACTCTCCCGCTCCAGGAATTCCAGCAACACAAGGATGAACAACCCGCGGCGCGCAGGTAGTCAGTCCCTGCAATGGAACTTGGAAAAGAGCATTTTCGCTCAACGACTTTCTGCGATCTTAAAAGTCGGTTAAACCAGTGCAAAAGTTTTGAACGTTTAACACAGGCTTTTGGGGACATTGCTCCTTCGCATGTCACAGTTTTCCGGTGATTTCAGGAATTTAAAAGGGGCCGAACATCTTTGAAAGATGAGGAGAGAAGCGTGCATTCGGCATCAGCAGTAACTGAGGAAAACACCGCAACGTTGAGAAAAATGCCTGACGAAAACAATGGCATAAAATTTAAATAAATTAGGGCAGAATTTTAAATTGGTTTCCCAGCAGTTTTGAAAATCCTCCATGAACTCCTTCGTGTGAGGAGGGTCACTTCGCGATTGGTGCCTCACAATTTGGCGTGGGAACAAATGCACGCCCGAGTTGAATGGTGTGAGTAAACGCTGATAAGATCTGAAGGAGAGCACTCCAGACGGGTTTCTGGTACCGTCACAGATGATGAAAACCGGAATTATTAGTTTGATCTGGAGACCAAGCGGCAATCAGCGGTGTGGATCTTTTCGGATCATAATCCATCGACATAAGTGAAGTACCGTCAAGTTTCTACAAGAAAATGGTGGCCTCATTTTACCTAAAGTGTGGCTTTGTGGCATACCATTTCTCTGGAGGAGCAAAGCACGGTTACCGCTAACTGTCACACCACAAGTTGCTAGTCAAAAGTTTTTGTCAAGCTTCAAGAACGGCGGCTACGCACGGGACTACGATGGGATACTTCTCCATCACGACAACGCGTCCACACACACGGTCAACATTGCCGTTCAGTTCCTGGAGTCCACAGAGGTCAAACTTATGATTCATTCATCATACGTCCTCACCTGGCTCCATGTGACCCCTTCCTCTTCCCAATCATAAACAAATTGCATGGCTGGAAAGAACTCTTTTATGCTCCTGGCTACCTGCGCGCCTCGGGTAGTTCATCCTTTCGCTGCTAGAATTCCTGGAGTGGGAGTCACTACCTGATACCCGTTTACTCACAAAGGATGGGGCTATCCCATCCTGCATTCAATTTGAGTGGATCAACTTTCATTTTCTCACATCACAAAACTTTCGCAGTGACCCTCGTATTAGTGACAAATGTGTTGCTTATGAAACCAACTGCTAAAAGAATGTACTACGTGTAACACACCTTCTAATTCAAGTGAAATTGAGAAAAATGATCATAATTACTTTAATAATAATAACAATAGCTACAGAATTAAAAATGCGCAAGAGTGCATTCAGATAGGTACGTAAAAATAATGTAATGTAAATGTTAAGGTGCAATCTGAAGCTGCAGCATTGATCAGATGCTTGTATCGGCTAATGAAGCCCCTGCAGTTTCTCCCATTTTTACTTTCGAATTATATCAATAGAGCCTGATTTTCGGAAAAACTTTTACGTAGAATAAATTCAAGCCAGCATGCTGGAAATAAATATATTTACATACATGAAAATGTTATACAATATTAACTGCAAAAGAAAACAGAGACGCTGACAAATTGATCACCACGATAAGTCGAACCTCGGTTTCCAGTACGACAAGCGTAGATGTTAATTACTGCTGTATACTACAGTGCCACAAAGTATTATACTTGTTATTCACGTAGGTTACTTACCTCCCGAACACCAAGCTGTGTATGTTCCCAATTCTGTGCTGCTCTCATAGTTGAAACAGAAGACGAGCACTCGGCACGACAGGGGACCGGGATACAGGGCGAGTGGAAAGAAAATGTGACTGTGAGTGATGATCCATTAAGAGAGATCCGAATATCCGAACGCCGAAGGTTATTGGTGTGTATCATTTGCAGCCCAGTAGACTGAATCATAAACGTAACCACTGCACAGCCCTAGATTTACAAGTTGTGCCGCTTTTGACTACTACAAGTGAAGGGAATCGTTGGGATATGAGGTACTTTTACAAAGCAGATTTATGTAGCTCTAAACATGTAATCGGTCACGAAACATTGTTGTCCCAATGAGAATATTTGGGATACGTTAAGTCATGGCAACTAGAGCTACAAAGAAGTCACATATTTACTTCCATCAGTCATTTTGCAAATTCCACTAGAAGTGACAGAACTGTCAGAACCTAAGGGCGTGTGAATGTTTGAAGTATAATTGCATATGAACCAAAAATTGCCTATGAACCAAAAATTGCCATCCAAGTATTCTGAATGGTAATGTACACTTACAAACATAAGGCTTTTAGGTTCTGAGCAGGGCATTGTCACTTCTAGTGGAATTTGCAAAATGCCTGATGGAAGTAAATATGTGACTTCTTTGTAGCTCTAGTTGCCATTACTTAACGTATCCCAAGTATTCTTCTGTAACAAGGTTCCTATCAACAAAGACACAGCTAGGAAGGCATGACAGTATAATGGCAAGAGCTGCCCCCACTGCTTCCATGGCTTCTAAAATAAGTATTTGATGGAGCAAGAGACATACCTGTCAGCAACAATGTACAGTAAAAACGCATAAGTTATGAGATATGGCACAGTTGGGAGGGGGCGCAGATCACCTCGACCTATGCCACTGAAGGGGGGATGGTGTGGGAGGAGACAGAGGGCGGCTGGACCTAGGAGACACAAGAACAGAGGACAGGATAGCTACAACTTACAAAGTAGAACTGTAACTGAAAGTTTATGAAAAAGTAGGGCATACTCCATTTTGAGGTTAGCGATATACTGCTGTACAAAAACACAGAACGGTATCTTATCTATGTATATCACAATAACTTTAATGTAGTTTATTTTAGTGGAGCAGCTACTACCTCCTGTTATGTACAGAGAAACACGTTTCAATACTTACAAATTTTCTTGAAATTATCACCATAATAGGTATGTTCGCTTTCAGAATGTATATTTGTTTTAATCAGCATGATGACGGAAACATCAATACGCTAGTTTTCAGGAACAACATACAACAGTATATTTTTTACATAGGTTTTCCTCTCTTCCCATCTTGCTTTTGTTTCTGCCACCATTGTTTTCGATAATTAATGATATCCACATAATTAAGTACTGGTTTACTTAGTAATACAAATCTACATCATTAATTTATAGATGTATCACGAGCCATAGACTTTAGTCTGTTTCTTTAAGGAATTAATGTTTCCTCTCCTTAATTCTCATGGCTACTGAATCTAGCAGGGCAATTCATTTTGTTGCTCTTCTAAATGACAAACACATATAATAACCTTCTTCAGAGGAATTCTGTTTTTATTATGGACAATAGTTATTAAACTGAAAGCAGTGTTGATGTCATTCGCCTAGGAGGTGAGCATTAATTTAATATACCCTTTTAGTCTGCGAAAGCTTACTTCAGCTGGGTAAAGTTACCGGCTTGTACGCTTTTCGTAGGACCCTACTAATGAATATGCAAGTATACTGAAAAATGTAACAGAATAATGACTGACTTGTATATACTTTTCTTTATATGTACTTTCTATCTAAGTGATTAGCTTTGCAAACCCTTACTTCGGTTTTTGAAGACACTGTTTCCATGGCCTAACACAAGACCTAGAACTATGCATAGTTACTAATATCTACTCCATAGTGTACTATTATTTTCTTCAATTTAATATTAATAATAAGTTGTCACTTGTTAGTCTTTTTCACCAAATGTAAAAATATCATGTGACTGTAGTTTGATTATAGTAAAAAAGTAAAAAAAAATTCTTTAATTTCTTTCCAGGAATATTTAGCAGGAATAGTGAAGTTTTATTTTATTGATTGTTATTTGAATACAAAAGCTAAATATCGGCTGACCCCGTGGCGCAGTTGGTAGAGCACCTGCCTGCTGTACTAGGGGTCCCGAGTTCGATTCCCGGCAGGGGGGTAGCCAAGATTATTTCTCATCCTTCCCTGAGTCCAGAAGTATGAATGAAAGTGTGAATGAATGTGAATCCAATTTATAAAAACCCCATTGTTAAACGAGTAAAACCAATAGTCAAGGCCACCGATATGACCTCTGCAGTTAAAGGCGGGATATCGTATACCTCTTTAGCCTTCATTTGAACTACTCATAAGCAAATGTCCGAGTTAAAATATGTAGTGGCTTCAATTACTTTATTCACAGTAATAAAAGTCCCTACAGATTTAGCTGCTTCATTAGAAATTAACGATGTTGTTTTAAGTGCAAGAAAAAGCATATTGGGAATCAAATATTACCAATGAAACTGTATAGCATTTCCGCAATGCCGCAACATAATCACGCCAACCTCCCGAACTGTGCAGTAATCATTTCCTTATTCCTCACAAGAGAATCTTCTTACACATCTGCAGAGAAAGTAACCACTTAGAATCTTTTTTCTTTGTAAAGAAAAAAGCTCTCTAATTTATGAAAGACAGAGGAAGAATAAACAGTAATATCGAATGTGCTGGCATTAGTTTCTCAGGGCACGTCCATTAGGGTCCATTCTCCAAGTGTCCGGGGCACGTAAGGAGGGTTCTGTAAGGGACTAGATACCCAATAATGCACATACGGCAGATAATACATATATGATAAGTAAAACGAATAGATAACGAATAGGAATCTTATATATTTAAACGAACAATTCTTGTATAAATATATAAATATATTCCGCGCAACTTTGAAACGACTCTAACGATTTCGCTCAAATGTATTCAGATAGGATAATGTTGGTTTTTTTTCGGTAGGTAAATGGTATTACAATTGTCTCCATGCTCTACTACACTTGTCATCATTTATATGCATACTCTCTACGTAAATTCACGAAGTAGCGATGCGATGTGCAGTTGTGCAAATTGCTCAAAGTACTCTGGAGATCCATTGGCCTCACAATAGGAATAACTGAACAAATTAAGTGCAAAATATAACAAAGAAACGAGTTATCCGCTGAACGGAAAGCGAACGATCTTGTCCCAGGTGCTCTGGAACAACAAACAGGTTTTTACTTTCAAACCCGGAAAATGCCCCACATACAGATACCTATTTGAGGCAAGTTCTATTAAACAGAGGAAGTCATTCAAGAAATGTAAAATGACAACTGAAATTTCAAATTCGGTCCATGTACAGCCGCTTCCAGAAGTTTTCCGTAAAGGCTATCGAGTGGTCAGTCCAGGGCAGAGCCGTTTCAGATGGTTTACCTGTCTCATGAGTTTGGTAGCTGTAATGCTAACGTTTTCCTGTTTCAGTGGAGGAAACTATCATGGGGACTGGCTTCTTTGGGACTTTGCTCTAAAACAGCGAAGATTATTAATTGGGTTCTAGATCACTGAAGATAGGAATGTGACACAAATGTGTTTGCAAACATATTTTTGGTACTAGGGGCACAATAAACATTACATATTACTATAAACAGTGTCTTACCGATATTACGAAATGTTCACACACACACACGCACACAAGTATCTTCTCCACCAAGCTTCGGGGCGTTTCCTAACAACTGCGTATAACTCGGTGAGAATTAAAAGGATCTAATAGGCTAGTGTTAAAATATTGGTGAGACAAATTTTGTTATTACAATGTAAAAAACGTACCTATGCAATTCTGCTCAAAACCCGGGCATTAGTGGCCTTTATGGTTCATCAGCCTTAAACACAATTCCCTCTTTCTCATCAAAATCGCTAAAGCCATTTGAAAAAAGAACAATTATGCTTTAGTGTGAAAGGATAGTTTGTGTTCAGAAGAGTTAATATCCATCTCTTTGTCAATGGGGAAACTGTATATCCAAAACAAATAAACCTCCTTTGCTATCCTATGCTTTGCTATGTTATTATAATTATTATTACTAACGAAAAGTTGATAAATTCATTATCTTCTTAAAAAAACATTTGTGTAAAATATTTCTAAAACAACAGCACCACCATAAAATCTCAACATTAGTTTCTTTAAACACCTGCAGAAAGGATGTGCAGATTTCTTTAGTTTGGACAGAATAATTAGACATAGAAGAAACTATTTCGTTTCTTGTTTCCCCAACGGAAACTACCCTACTTGCCTCGCCTCAGACGACTGCATGCGAATGTAAATAAACTCGTGCAGTAATCCGCCACCAGGACAGGCATAACTACTCGATTAGGAAATTCTTCTTCCGTTTCCCCTCGACACCTCTCGCCCATCGGGAAACATTTGAAGCTCGCTGTACCCCAATAATATTGAGTCATAAATCCCCTGGAAAATTGAGAACAACATTAGATTCATGCAAACTTAATTCATTTACACTCCCGGATCATTTCAGAACGGAGGCAATCGAATACCTATTAGCACATATCAATAAAGAAAAATATTCTCCACGAATAGGTTTAGTACAGACATTCTGAAAAATACTCTTTGTATGAAAGTAAGGATTCTAACACGATTTTTGTATAATGGTAAGTTTATTCCTTCAAAAGAATCCCATTCTGATAGCGCACAAGCAGTAGTGCGTTGTTGAGAGTAGCCCATGCAATGTTTGGCGATTTCACACGAGATGTCACAATCCAATACGTGAGCCATTCATTTATTTGTGACATGGACACAGAAACTCACATGCAACTCATTGATTATGTTGTGCCTACACTCAACATTTTTTGGGATTACCATAAATATTAAGAATTTTAATTTTTCACCGAAGAAACAAAATTCCTGATTCATGTCACATCAAAGGAGGTATTAGACCAAACTCCGAAAGAATGTAAAGTATCAGGTAAATACCGGAAGCGAAAAATTGAAACAACCACGGAAATTTTTTTAATAATTCAGTATGAAAGTAAATTTCTGATAAATTTTGCCACGGAGGCAGCTCCCTTGAGGAAGCTGCGCCGTCCGGGCGCTTCACGACATACCTTCGCTATTTACTGGCGCATCTCTTCGCTCTTAGCAACACCAAAAGACTATGTATTAGCAAAATGTTAGGCAACTATGCAGCAGAATGTTTACTGAAAAGAGTATCAGAAAGGATTTCCAAACCGAACTGTGAAGAAGTTGTAGAGAACAAATATTCATATCCTGATGATAAAGGCGGCCGCACGATTCAGAAAGAAATATAAGTACTGTGGTATTAAATCTTGAATATTGAGTTCGTCTACAAGGGTAACATTGGCATTGGCATGACCGGGGAGATTCGCAATAAAATCTCCTTACCAATTAATAAGTTGCAGGGAGCTGGGAGACAACATGAACGTCACCAACCACAAAGGGTCATAAATAAATAAAAAAACAACACAACCAATAGGTAACAGAAATCTGAACACCAATAACTAGCAAGGGACTGATAAGTGGAAAGTTTTATGCTATAGCACATCAGAAAGAAGAAGCATAACACTACCTTGCGCAACAGAGCTGTCCTCCGGTACAAGATCAAAGAGCAGCAAAGATTACTCCAATAAATAGAAGTTTGGTGTCCTGTAAGCACACGAGTGGTGTGCAGTCCTGTGCGCTGTGAGCGCAAAGCCAGCTGTATCATCCTAGAGACGTTCGAACAGGGAATATATAACAAAAGGTTGTCTATAATGTGCACGCAGGTAAAGGGACCAGGTGATTTACCTTTTGAACAGTGTGGTACTTGTGAGATTGGCCGTTTCTTTCACACGCAGGACTTTCCGGGGTTAATGAGATACGCAAACTCGAAGATATTGCTGCACCATCGCTGCCAGCAGTATCTCAGACAGTTAGTAATATTTCGGGTATGAGTTTGCAGAAATTTACAGGATAGCCTAAGGCAAATCCGGATGCAGTTGTGTGTGGTGACCCAAGCAGCTTTGGAGGATATAGTTGGGAAAGTAACAGTTTACGTCGGTATCCACTTGGGTTGTAGCCTCAGAAGAACTGATCTGAATTATAAAGAGATGTGAACCAGGAATCAGACAAATCACCACTACGGCATTCTGTTTAGTTTAGTCTGTCTATCGAAGGTGAACACTGCTTCGATGTAGTTCGGTGTAGCTCCTGATAAGGTTTGTTGTTCTCCAGGTAAGGCATTCCTGGATACATTCTTGGATCTTCTGCTCCTGTAGATATTGAGGACGGTACGTCGAATTATATGGATATCTACTACCAAGGTTAATACAACTGAGGTTCTAGGGGCATACAATCTATCAGAGTAGTCTTGGGTGTATGGACGAACCAGCCCTCCGGTAATAACTGCAAAAGATATTACCACTGTTTTTTCGAATATTACAAGGGCCATTGGAAGAGGATATTTTATCGGGCAGCTTTTCAAGTAAGTCGTATGCTATGGTGGCATTCTAGGTAAGGAGTAGCGACTATACCTCCGCTTGAGGTTTTGGGTTTTTGTTAATGTACCATTAGGAGCTGCACCAGTTGGCATTCAAAAGCTTCAGATTTTGGTGCCCGTTGGTTTCCCCGATCGACAGCCAACGGCTATCAACTGACTGTCCACACGTTGCGTGGTGCTTTTTCTGGACCACGAATTTTATTATTATTTTTTTTTCACCTATGTACGTAAAAATCTAAGTACGAGAGGCCCGGCAGCTCGGGTAAAGGCAGGCTCCTAAGGGAGCTGCTGATCATATAGAGTGGAACGTCAAATCTAATACATGTACACTTGTAGTAACCATTTCCCTTGGATAATTACCTTAATATCTGCTGAATATTATTTCATTGGTAGTTTGGTGGTAGCTGGTCAAAGCAATCTGTAGGTCTTATTACCATCTTATTTCACTAACTTCAAAATTCATACCGTCTTCATGATAGTGGAAATCCTGACTGGTGATTTCTGCCACCACTCCCGAACGACTCTTCCGATCCTATATTTTCCTCCCCATTTGTTTACCGATTCCTTTCTCCTGAAAGGAGTGCAATTCGGCGATCGTGTACCAAGGGATGTTATTTGGATATTCAAGTGGCATCCTACTTTACAGAACTTGCTAACCCAGAAACTGCGAGGTACAAATAGCTGAGCTGGGAATAAAGAAGGGAATTGTATTAGACGTTCTATGGCGACTTCTAACTGTCCAAGGCCGCATCTGTGGCATGGGTAAGCCTTTGAACACAGTAGGTAATATCAAACTTACTGGTTTACACAGACTCAGTATAGACAATTACAATACCGACAAACCCCTTGTCACTGTAAACAAACTAGGTCATGGTTCCAACTGTTACTATTAGGATTGGGCGCTTTTTCTCATTAAGTTGTCATTAGGCACAAGAACTCTCATTCCGGGCAACAACAGCGGAGGTTATAATCATGCTGTTAATATACTGGAGTTGCAGTCCATGATGGTGGAGGCAAAAATATAAACTAAGAAGGAAAAGGACTATAAACAGGCATATTATCACTGGTACTGTAAAATAATTGAGATCTTTTCCCTCGTCATTTCCGAAATATTAGCTAATACCTAACACTTATTGTTTTAATCGATCAACTTTTCTAAACGTCAATTTGATTTAAGCGGTATTTTCTTCTATAAAGGAGAGCTATAAGTCAAAGTGTAAGTCATGTGTTTCAAAAGCGATCTAGTGGAAACCTTTTCTGCCGCATTTGCGAATCAAAGTCATCCATCTGTTGAATATTTCTCCCTAAGCATGTAAATGATGTGAACTATATAGCGTTCCACTCCTAGAAGACAGTATGGAGTTAAATGGGACATCTCTGTCTCTATCTAGCGCATACAAGTTGTCATTAGCCGCGTCCTTTTCTACCCTCGCACTGTTGCCAGATTCCTAATAGCATGGTATAAATATTCATTTGTTATAAATTTCAGATTTGAACACATTATCCTATGCAGAATTTTTTTCTCTATCAGGTTATATCTTTTTTAGAGTCATTATACATTTCTATAGGCCCAAATTTCTTCAGAAAACGTTTTTTTCAATAGAAGTCCGATATTTGCTGTTTCTATACTCATCACGCACTAACTAACAAACTAACTGCTAGAATGCATCTATATTTTTTCTTAGGTAGAGTAAACCATAGTGCTACTACCTGCCTACTTTGAATTCTCTATGTTTACCCAGTTAAGTGTTATAATTTTTTAAATTAAATGTTTTCGGAAAATTTCATATCTGCGCACTGCAAAAGTTACGCAGTGTGAAACTTTTTTGTTATTGAGTTTACATCAGGGAACCAGCGAGAACAAATGTTGAGGAAGGCTGGAGAAAGTTTTTAAAATAAACCAATAGGCAGTAACCTCTTTCTTTTATCCAGTAAGGCAAACAAAAGGTATTCATCTATTCAGCGTCAGGCCTGACACAGAAGATAGTATAAGGAGCAGCACTAACATTAGTTCGAAAGAAGCCGTGTGTGTAACTGTGAGCTGTTATTGCGTTATTTGTTTAATATTTTTGTAAATATTTGTAGTTATGGAGGGGGAAGTTAGGAAGAGACGATATGTTGGTAAATTAAGAAGTAAGGAACGCCAAATAATTATGAATGTGTTAGATTATTTTTGAAGCAAAATGCGTGTAAGGCAGTAAAAGAAACAGCTAAGGCTATCGGGTGTTCAGAAGCAGTAGTGTATAGGATTAAAAAGGAACTAATGAAAGGACCTCTAAGAACGCCATCGAAAAAGAAAGCAAAAAGGGCGGAGCTACACAAAGCGCTAGGTTAACGCAATATGATTGAATAGTACAAGGTGGAGTGCGGCGAATTGTTCATTCTTTACAGTTTGCAAATATTCCACCCATGCTGAATATAATTTTGTCACTATTCAACAGTGATGAGACCTTACCAAATTTCTCAAGGGCCGCTCTGATTTGGGGTTCGAATATGAAAGAAGGGGTAACAAGTGCATATTAATAGAAAGAGACGATATCGATATCATCAGATGGCGACATAAATATCTAAAAGACGTAAAAAGGTTTAGGGACCAGGGGAAATCAATTGTTTATACAGACGAGTCATTTGTAAATTTAGGTCATACAGTAACAAAGGCACGGAGCGATACCAAAGTTAAAAGTGTCCGTCAAGCAGCAATTGAAGGACTAAGTACAGGACACCGGCCACCTCGAGTCGCTTGCGGAGAAAGATTCTCAACTAGTACATGTTGCAACACTGCGCTCCATTTAACGTGTACTGTCTTCTAAGGGTGGAACGCGCTTTAGAACCAAAGTCTCTAGAGATAAATATATCAAATGAGACATGTTCTCCTCGATGAAAAGCCTAACTAGCATGTAAGTTCCAACCAGAGCCTAATTCTATGTCGAGTTGGTCAACAAGTACATGGTGCAAAAGCAATATATATTAAAAAACAGGTCATTAGGGAAGCTACTTGACATGGATATACCCCCATTTCAATAATGCTAATAGGTACTGCTCAATAGTGAAAATGTTCCTTAAACTAATTTAGTGGTCAGTTAAATTTACTTTAACAAAGGAATTAACAATAAAAGGGTTGTTGTTGAACGACGCTGTCAATTGCCAGGATCACATCAGTGTCACCGGTGTGCCGGAATTTTGTCCCGCAGGAGTTCTTCTAGATGACAGTAAATCTACTGACATAGAGCTGTCGTTTTTAAGCACACTTAAAAACCATCGGTCTGGGCCGGAAGAAGTGAGGTTATTGTTTACTGCACCATATGGAAACATTATCTCGAATTCTACATACCCTTATAAATATTAAGGCTTTATTTGATGTTTAGATATCCAGCCTGTTCTATTTCAGAGGCTCATGCTATGGTAAGACAGCTAACTCACATGATATTGTTACTGGCATTAAACAGTTAAGCAGTAGTAAGGTTTGCGTACATATAACACACACACACACACACACACATACACACACACACTGATGTATATATATATATATATATATATGTGTGTGTGTGTGTGTGTGTGTGTGTGTGTGTGTGTGTGTGTGTGTGTGTGTGTGTGTGTGTAGTTTAAAGGGTAAATGAAACAGACATTCCCAATGTTGTGGCAGTCTTGTGTGAATCACCACTCACATTATTAATGGCATTATTGTGTTGAATTTAACAATGTGGTACTAATAATTCCTAACGTTTCGGAATGCACGTATTATAATGTGAATTTACATTGCACTGTTACATGCTTAAACGAAATTTAAGTGCAATTGTTTTTGTGTTTGGCCAAACGGGAATTGTAGGATTCTTTGTCATTTTAAAACGGGACTAATGTGCTTCTTGGCAGCATGTACAGAAAACGAATTTAGTAAAATGCAAGGTTATCGTTATCGTTTAACGAGGCCTTCTTAGCTTCCCCTCCTTTCCCTTTCTTTATCCCTCTGCAATGACAGCACTTGCATGCTACTGGCTGGATACAGTTATAAGTTATAACCAATGACACATCGGCCTGAGAGGAAAGTATTGACTTCTGGCCGCTTAGTAAATCTTTACCCCTCTCGAATTGCACCACTATTCATGATACATGCTAGTTATAATCAATGACACGTCGGCCTGAAAGGAAAGTATTGATTTCTTCTGGCCACTTAGTAAATCTTTACCCCTCTCTTTACCCCTCTCGAATTGCACCTCTATTCATGATACATGCTAGTTATAATCAATGATACGTCGGCCTGAAAAGAAAGTATTGATTTTTCCTAGTCTTTCAGCAAGCCATTACTCAGTAAGCCCAACTGTTGTTTGAATTCAACACCATGTGGTACACATCAGAAGCTACACGTGCCAGATTATTGGTCCTTGGCAAGCCGGTAACACAGTTTGACAAATTTCAGAAACTGTGCAAACTCACAGAAATGTAATTAAATGTTAATGCCATCCAAAAAAGGCAGTTTATTGTGCACGTATTAGAAGAAAACGTTTCCTTTGGAAGCAGAGTATAACGTATTGGACAAAGATGTTAAAGCTACCTCGATACGATTTTTATTCCAATATAAATATAGGGAGAACTTGTAGAAGGATTAAACGTTTTTAAACTTTTCAATGTAATATTGCATTATGTTTACTGTAAAGCCTTACAACTTTTTTGCGATTCTAAGAATATAGTTGGTTTTTCTTATAACACAGAATCGTTCAACTCAATAAATGCTACTTAATTCAAGCAATATTTGCAACCTTTTCCATACCCACAGTAAGAATTTGGAGATAAACTTAAATAAAATTAAAACGCGATTTAAGTAGGAGTCAGGTGTATCCACCCCTCCCCCTTCCCCATGTTTCCTTGTCCTCATTACAGAGCCAGGCATTGCAATGTCATTGGGCACTAATTACACCTCATACCTTGCGAGACCCCGTAAGACCAAAAGAAACTGAGAGGTGATCCCAAAGGTGTAAATCTAATTAATGGTCTAAGAATACGAATCCGTATAATCTGTATAATGTAGAAGCCTTTGGAAGCATTTTCGTCGGCAGTTTCTCCAGCATGATTTAAAAACGGGCT
Source organism: Tenodera sinensis (assembly GCA_030765045.1). Taxonomy (NCBI): domain Eukaryota; kingdom Metazoa; phylum Arthropoda; class Insecta; order Mantodea; family Mantidae; genus Tenodera; species Tenodera sinensis. The sequence continues at coordinate 129,237,906 of CM060964.1, read as the reverse complement.
CATGAGAGCCAAAAAGCTCTAGTTCGTGAAATGCACAGTGTCCTGAACAGGTATGGCAGATATCGACATATTTCCAGGGGCCCTAATGACCATGTTGTTGACGGGCCCTTAAACCCAACACACTCACTCACTCGACATATTTCCAGAAACGTAGGTGAACAAAATTGATACTGCAGTTCGTGCCTAGTGAATTCCACAGTCATGGACTAGCCATTATTTACCTACTTGGTAGTTGTAGAAACAAAATGTGACCATAATTTTAATTACGAGCATTTATTAGCATTTACTAGCATTTACAACTATGCGGAAACGTTGGGTTTAATTTAAAACATTTGAACTTTCTTTCAGGATAAAAGTTTGAAATAAGAGCTTGGAGGAAGTGTTCCATATGTCCACCATTTGCTTGTAGGCAGGCATTATTGTGAAAAAATTTTAAATCAGTCCAGCTACTTTTCTACAACTTTGTTGTCTTCTAAAATTTTACAACAAAAACATGGTTTTCTTCTCCACGTCAACATAGTCTGCAGTCTTTTGTGCTATCGCAAACCACAACTTTTACTTCCCCTAACTTTGCTTGTTCTTTCAGTGTCTTTCTCCAATTTACCTGTCTCTCATACACTAAGACGTTACAATCACTAGACGTTCGTTGAATCTTCTTACTGTGCACCGACACACGTGCAGCTGTCTCACACTCACTGAAAAACTGACCGACTCATAATTCAGTTTCAGGTTTCTTTATTCTAAAGTATTTGCCTGGCGCCGGTACAATGGGCCCGACTTGCAGGCTACAATTAACATGGTGTTATAATTAACAATATATAGAATATAGGGTGACGTCACAAATACAAACCGCATGGGTGTACACTGATCAAAGACAATAGAAAAACAAGTGTTGTTTCACAATTACAACTCTCTTCTCTCAGTGCCGCTCGGGTATTACCACATGAAATAATCCTGGAAGGTGTACAGTCAGACTATGTTTTCAGATTTTATCTTACAAGGTGTGGCCTCCAATGCAAAATTTATGCCTGGGTGAAAACATGTTTTACATAAAACCGGGGTTCATTAAACAGTATGTAATATCAATGGTGATACAAGTACCTGCTTCCTATTTTAGGCGTTGCTGAAGCCATGGAAGGGACTTTTACGGATCCAAAGATCCTAAAGTCATTCAGGGCAAGGCTGTTGATTACGTCCTTCCTGGCATAGAAAAGTCTACACGTGACACCTTTTAATGCGTAGTAAAGTGTTCCTTTGATAACTGTGAGGATCAAAGTTACACTGAACGTGTAGAAATCTGTTGGAGAAGTATCATGAGCACACAGAGAAACTTGGGCACCAATGAAACAAGTTAGGCATAACTGCATAACTGCACCACAGATGGTCAGGGTGAGTAAGTGAGTGAGTGGCAAGTCAACACCAACTGATATGAGTGCAAATGTAGTACTCGACGTACTACTCCAGGATTCGCGCTTCGAAATGATTCAAACAAAGCCGGGATTTTGTGACGCATTTATTTTGGTTGAATATTTTGTTCATCCACAGATATGATTTATATATAATTATTTGATGAATGATGAATATACACCTTTTACCCTTAAAATGTTATGTTTATTTTCAAATCAAAATACTTTCATTTTATGTGACAGATTTACTACTCATTTATATCGATAGTATTCATCACAGAAATACCAGATGTTCATTGTTAAATACGTGTTGATTGAGCTAAGTTATTTTATTGGTCCATTTCTTCTTCATGTTTAGCTCTTATGGTTGTACAATTAGAATTACTGGGAAATAGAATACATTTCCTGAAAGTCTCAAGTTTGTAGTGCGGCCAAAGCCTAAATATTGTTCGATTCATGAACTCTGTTATTCTCAGTTGTACTTCCGCTTCAAAGATCCTTGAACACACAATTTGGTATATTCATGACTTTTACGTAGAAGTGCAACGCGACAGGACTCACTTTGATATTACAAACAACACTACCGTGCTGTAGAATACAGTTAGTCTAAAGTAATCCGTCTCTCTTCCATCGGTGACAAAGTTTTGTTGCCTGATCATGAGTAAGGCTGCAATAGTTAACTCCAAGTCCGCTTTCACCACTTACATTTAGTCTTCTGTCCCAGCAACTGCAGTGAAATGGGCACGGTGAGCGTTTTCACCCAAACATTTGTACACTGGAATACAGACGACAAGGTAGGTGGAGCACCGCCATGCTCGTTGGTTACTGCTGGACACTTTTAAGGGATGTCCCACAGGAGAAGTATAACAGGAAGTTAAAGAGCAAGGTTCGCGTTAGTTAAGCTTTGTTCAATATGTATGCATATATTGGCAATGTGATACCATTCCTTTATTTGCATATACTACATAAAACGTTGTATGTTATGTAAAAACATTCGTAGCCAAGAGTCCAGCATGCCAGGAAACATGTTTACAGCTGTAAAATTAGTAAGTTCAAAGTTGGAACCACATGTGCTTCCTTATGAATAGTTTGATTTTATGTTAATAACGTGCATATATTTAACAGTTGAATAAATGATTATTGCACACTTTAGTCCCTATATTGGTTTCGGAGTGTATGCTGCAGAAATATGCCAACTGTATACTGGTCACAAATACCACAACATATCAGCTGTTGCTCAATAGCTAATGTTAGAAATTCAAGGACCGATTCAGGATTCTTGGCCCTTATATTAATACGAATTGGCCCTTTTTGGAAAGGAAAACAGTGCAAAGCGTTTTTGTTAATTGTAGTTCAGAGCTTAAAGATGATAACTTCATAAAGACTCCATAGGTAACCCCAGAGCTCACGTTACTTCATCTCTTACATAGACATCTAAGTAATACACTAACAGAAAGCAAATGTAGAAAGCACACAACAGCCGCAAAGTACGTTGCACGAAAATAATAGATGGTACATCTAATTAGACATTGTTGCGCTTCTTACGTGGCTTGAAGCTAAAACCAATAAACAGTGCACTGTGCAACTATATTGACCATGCACACAGAGCCGTAAAACCACTGCGAATGAATATGGTTCCCTCTACTACCACTTTAACTCCTACTACGGTGCCTAATAACTAGGGCAAGGCAATTGATGATTTTGCATCTTTTCCTTATGAAGGTTGAAACATTACCTGCATATATGGAAAGGTATGGCATTGACTAAGGAGTTAAGTGAAAGCAATTTGTTAGGGCATTTTTGTGCATTTTCTTGCTTTTTTACGGATAAGTCATTTTTTGGCAATTTTTAGGTCATTTTGAGCATTTTTAACACTTTTCCGGAAGGTTGGGAGATTACTTGTATTTAATTCATTTTTTAAAATTTAAATTCAGTATTTTTCCTTGTCAATACAATTTCTTGGATTTAAGTAAATGCTAAGCTACCTCCTACCCCTATTTTCCAAGGAATGTGGTTAATGGACTTGCCCAAACTCCCAAGGAAATTCCTATATCCAGGAAAACCTGCGTTGTTTTGCTGTTAAGTGAGGTGATCAGTTGTTCCTAGCACCTGTGCGAGCACCATAAGAGCAAAATGCCTAAAGTGAAGGGAAGTAATAGTGTTAAATTGAAGGCATTTGTTGCAAAATATGGAGAAAAGATTTTTTTCTCGGACGGTCATATATTATTCCGCAAGATCTGTGATGTGAGAGTGGCTACTGACAAAACGTTTACGGTAGAACAACATATGTCGTGGGAGAAGCATAAACGTGGCCTGCAACGACTTGAAAATAAATCCAGTGGAAGCTTACAGCAGATGCTTCTGGGCGAAACTCATTCAACATTTTCGCCATTTTGTGAGAAATTATGTGAAGCATTTTTATCTGCCGATGTTCCACTTCACAAGCTGAATCATCCTAAGCTGCGTGCTTTCTTAGAAGAGGAGACAGGAAAATTAATTCCAGATCCTAGAACATTGACAAGAACCTACGTGGATCGGTGCTACAACAAAACTTTGCAACAAATAAGAAAAAGGATTGGAGAAAGGAATATCCTATTCGTATCCATCGACGAGACAACAGACTCTGTAGGCCGTTATGTAGTGAATGTTATTGTTGGAGTTCTAGAAGCACACAGCCCCAGAGAGCGATTTCTATTACATTGTGAGCAGCTGGACAAAGTGAACTACTCAACCATCAGCTTACTATTTGACCATGCATTGAGAATACTTTGACCTAATGGGATTCAAAATTCCAATGTATTGCTTTTTATAACAGACGCAGCACCCTACATGATGAAAGCTGCTGCTTCTTTAATTGCACTCTACCCAAAAATGGCGCATGTGACATGTTTAGCGCACGCATTACATCAGGTCGTGGAAGAAGTACGTGCAAAATTTCCTGAAGTGGGTAAATTAATTGGATGCGTCAAGAAAGTATTCTTGAAAGCCCCCTCTCGAGTTGTAGCATTCAAAGCAGAAGCTCCACAAATTCAACTGCCCTTTTCACCTGTTTTGACTAGATGGGGAACATGGCTCAAGGCTTGTAGTTATTCTTGCAAGAATTTTGACGTTGTGAAGAAAGTAGTTCATTCTTTTGGTAACGCTGAGTCTGTGTCAATCAAAAAGGTGCAAGAACTGCTGCCTGATAAAGAAATTGCGGGTAAACTTTCTTACATAAACACCAATTTTGGATTCCTTCCTGATGCAATAACTTCTCTTAAAAAATCCCAAGTGACATTAATGGAATAGCTACAAATAGTGGATAAAGCAGTGAATGATTTGAGCAGTGCATATGGTAAAGTTGGTAATGCACTGGCAATGCAAATAAAGAAGTGTATAGACAAGAACAGGGGGTACAAAACATTTGTTCAATTGGCAGTGTTTTGTCTGGTGAAAAGTTTTCTCTTGCTGACTGTGAGTTAAATCCAGGGGATATTGCTTACTTTCAGCATGCTCCAGTTGTTTCTGTTGAAGTAGAGAGGAGCTTTTCCATTTATAAGTCAGTACTAGCAGACAATAGACAGTCATTTTTGTTTGAGAATCTCCGCCAATTTGTGATTGTTAACTGCAACTCAAAATTGTTATAAAAGTGCACTGAAATGGAATTTCTTCAATAAAAGATACTCTAACATGTACATTTATAATTTTCTTTTAATATTTTGATTTTATGTTATATTTTATATAACTTAGTAACAAAGTGAGTGCTTAATGTAGTAATAATAAAAATAAATAGCATTTTATTGGCAAATCCTTATTTTTTGGTAACTTTAACATTCGTATTTGGGGTCATCTTTTTGGGTCCCTCTTTCTTTTTTTGTAATTTTTAGGTCATAAATGTATTTTTTATTTTACATTTTCTACCACATTATAGGTCATTAAATGCCTGGCCCTACTAATAACAGTTTAAGACCACTAGCTTATTTCACTTAAAACGTTCCTGGCTTTTTAATTTTGTTACAAATATTACGGTGATGTTTTAATAAATAGGCTGGTCTCATAGGCGTCTAATTGTGTAAAGAACATTGTGCTGAGATATTTAATCTTTCAATTGTCATTGTGAATTTGTTATTAAAATATCCAACATTTCATAGTGGAGATTAATATGTAGACACTGAGCAAGCCTGCTGATCTTAGTGCTAATTCTTCTCCACATCTATATATCTAAAGCCGATGAACGTTTTGACACAGTAAAATCTTAAAGATATCTTAATCATTGTACGATTTTCCCATGCTTTTTGAAAATGGAAAGTAATTGACAAAACAGTGACAGATGTTTACGAAAGGCTATCTTCATCCCTGTCGAAGCTATTGTGGCCAAAAAAGCAGCAATCGATAGTCCAGCTTTCACTCAATATGGGGCATAAGATGTATGTTTCTTGTGGCATCTGTTGAGATACATTCAGGTTCCGTTATCGCGTCTGAGAAAGTAGCAAGTTTTGTGTCACAAATAAAGCAAGGCGAGGAAAAGAAGTGTGTAGGAAGCATTAAAGTGGCAGATTATTGGATTTATAGGTGTAATAAACCGCATCAGAATTGGATATCAGCAAAATGTGTGTGACAAATACGATAAAAGAGTTGCAAGAAGGAGGTGTAGTGGCTGCGCCGCAGCCGAGTGGTTAGACTATTCGCTTCTCACCAAAACGGCCCGGGTTCGATCCTAAGCAATCGCATGTGGGATTCGTGGTGGACGGAGCGGTGTTGGGTTGGGTTTCCTCTGGGTTCTCCGGTTTTCCCAGCCATCTCATTCCACCGGTGCTCCATCTTAATCCCATGTATCACCAGTGTCGCCATCTGTAGTGCCGTGGTAGTAAAAGCGGGCGTTAAACACTACAAAAAGTATAGTGACTGATGAACCACGCAGTGGTTAGACTAAGACTACTACAGTGCGCGAAGACCAGCTCATTGTTAGACTGTCACTTCCAGAAATAAGGTGGAATACTATCTGGTGTTGCATATCTGCTGAAGGTACAGCAATATTAACATTCACCAATGGTTCAATGCACTCACAAGAACATACTGAAACCATGAAGAACCACATGCTACCATCCGTGCAGAAGTTCCTCCATGGCTGGTTCGTTTTCCAGCAAGACAATGCAGCATGCTGTACATCAAGAGCAACAATGGATTGCCACGCTGGAAGAGGAATTTCATTGTTACCATGGCCTGCTAGAAGTTTAGATCTTAAGAGTGAGTGAGTGAGTGAGTGAGTGGGTGGGTGGGTGAATGAGTGAGTGGGTGAGTGAGTGAGTGAGTGAGTGAGTGAGGTGAGTGAGTGAGTGAGAGAGTGAGTGAGTGAGTGAGTGAGTGAGTGAGTGAGTGAGTGAGTGAGTGAGTGAGTGAGTGAGTGAGTGAGTGAGTGAGTGAGTGAGTGAGTGAGTGAGTGAGTGAGTGAGTGAGTGAGTGAGTGAGTGAGTGAGTGAGTGAGTGAGTGAGTGAGTGAGTGAGTGAGTGAGTGAGTGAGTGAGTGAGTGAGTGAGTGAGTGAGTGAGTGAGTGAGTGAGTGGTGATGTTTAAGGGTCCATCGACAACTAGGTCATTAGGGCCCGAGATCTTAATCCTATATACTTATGGAACGTCATCGGCCTCCAGGTAGCTGCAGGGCAGCCAAGAAACATCCAGGAACTGCGTGAGAGGATCTTGGAAGCCTGGAATGAAATTACGCTCCACAAATGTTGAAAGCTGGTCCTGAGTATGCGAAACGCATTCGAATGTGTTTGAAATATAAAGGAGGTCCTATTGATTATTAAGGAGACAAAGTTCAGTGTCTGTATGTGATTTTTACTTTCCCTACTGGTAAGTAAAGGAAGTATTGTATTCCAACCAAAAATTCGATGTCGAGATTTCACCGGAAGTATATGTTTTGAGACCCCTGAGTCCAAAGAAAAGCATTTTTAGATAAAGGTCCGAAAGGTCCGTGTGTGTGTGTGTGTGTGTGTGTGTGTGTGTGTGTGTGTGTGTGTGTGTGTCTGTCTGTCTGTCTGTCAGTCTGTGTGTCTGTAAGTCTATGGACAGCATAACTAAAAAACGACAACTCGGTTAAAAGCAAAGTTGAAATTTAAGTCTTTTAAGGATGTATCACGAGGATATTAAAAATAATAGCCCCACCCTAAGCTACCCTTTACATGGAAAATTTTTTGAAAATTTTGATTTTCTTCAAAATGGCTGATTTTGATTAAAATGCCATAAGTTTAAACTATTTGTATGACAAATGAAATGCATATTTTGAATTTTCTAGCTATGGCCTATGTAGTCCTGTTTAGCTGGATGACTTGGGAATAACTCGTAAACCGTAAGAGATAGATAAAATCTTACTATACAAAAAACGTAGATCTCGCTAAAACACGCAATTTATGTCTGAAAAACTTTTTTTGTAGAGTGAACCGTTTCGGAGATATTCCTTCTTATTTGTGTTAGTTTCGGAAAACTTAAGATTTTCGTGAAATGGAACATGGTTGTTCATTTTTCTATGTGTTAAGCGTGCAAAGGGAACGGGATCTCAAAGCTTTAAAAGATTTGACTATCGCTCAAAGGCCACTGTATTCTAATGTTCCCTTTGCACCTACAAGGAAATAAGCAATAAGATAATTTGTACAAATGTTTATCTCAACTAACGCGAAGAAGATATAAGACTAAGAGTTTGTAAGAATGGTTTGTACAAGAGTAGAGAAAGTCATGTGAGTGCAACACATCAGAGTTTTAAATTATACTTTATAACACGATTTGACATTTCTGAAAAAGAAAATTACGTGTATTAAGCAAAAGTAAGTGAAACTGCCCTTAAGTCTAAGATACCTGAATGAAACTTTCAGTGGTGTTAGAAAACAGTCCCTTATATGTGTTAGAGGGATTTTCTATTGTAAAAATGATACATTGTTGTTTTTTTAATGAAAAAAATTTGAAATTTCAAACTGGTCTTAAACTTTTGTTAGGTACTGCAGTTGTTAAAGGATTTACACACGTTAGTTACTCAAACGAAGCAATTGCGCCATCGCTGATCTGGCGGAGAATCTTAGCAATAGCTCCAGAATGATATGCTCATTTAGGACATGACGGAACAATTTTTTAAATAATCTCATGTACTATATTACTGTCTGTATTATCACTTTAATTCTATTGGTAGTGAATATTGTAATAAGAAAAACTGCATAAAGCAATTTCATGTCACAATTAATGTGTGTTATGATTGTGTTACTGATACAAGGGAGTAACGACACTACATCCTAACCTGGAGGTCCCGCTTTGGAACTTCTGTTTGCTTGAGATATATATTTGCCTAGATTTTCTATTATCTTCGTGAGACTAATTTTGGGTATCTATTAGCTCGCTGGAGCACAGGCTACTGAAGATTCGCTATACTCATTCAATTCAGTCGCTGCAGATTGACTGTTTTGAAGGATTGAAGGACGAGCATTTAAACCCATAATGCCTCGGGTTTCTGAAGTGAAACTACTGCTTTGGATTTTGGTGAAATTTGCGTGAAAAATATCTTGTGACTGGCTTCTATATTTATCTTTGACATTCATATGGCTTCTGTATAATACACAGTGAATATCTACAAGTTTTAAGAGTCTGATGATAGTTTCTCGGGCTGAGAGCCACGTGAAATTGGAGTAACTGCCCAAGTTTTCAGCAACTAATTCTGCCACCATCCTCAGGGGAACTGAAGCTTGACTACTGATGCCGCAATATTTATTCCTAGCCAGCGGTGGATAAGATGCGCCTACTTTCCTTCCATTGGATCCAAATCATCTTTAGCATCTATGTGCACCAGACATTTATGAAATACCATGCAGCTGCGGCAAAGTTTATACAGAACAGAAGGGCAGAAATATTGAAGATCCCATCAAAGAACATCACCATTCTATTAGGCTAAGTTAGCCATAACAAATCGGCGGTGGCTGAACACACATATAACACAGATTACGAAATTAACTTTGCCTCTACAAAAGTGCTGGAAAAGTTCTAGAAGTACTACGACAGGTTGATTAAAGAAGCTCTATACATTAGAGCTAATAGAAACCACTTTAATAGGGATGAAGACCTTCAAATCAGCAAAGCATGGACACCAGCTATTCCACACGTATTTCCACTACAGCATAAGGAAGCTGCAGCAGTCACCTGATTGGTTCCGCACCTTCTTGGCCTACTCCGTGGCACTCGTGCCTCCATTGGCTGGAGCTCGCTAATGTGAAGAAAATATGGGGAGCAATTCCAAACAGCAGACACCGCCGCGTATTACCATTCCAAATGTCCATTATCCAGTCAAGGACCTCAGTATACTACATGACTCCCTACCAGATGACGCTTACAAGTTGCAGACGACAAAAGACTGCCTAAAACATTTGCCCAGTGGCAACTATGCAGCTTCTGAAGGACGCTGGGAGAGAAGCGACTTCGATATGTAGTCAAACGTCTTCCGGTTGACTGGAGGAGGACTACATCAAAGAGGACCGGTAGCGGAAGGGTTACACAGGCGTCCAGGTGCGTCAATTGCACCCCCGCGGCAGGCCTCTGTCCAACTTTCAGGTCAGCCTAGACAGGACCACCACAGATCAAAAACTATTGCAGAAACGAGAGGTGTGCCATATGGCAATCACCGTGGAGGTCCTGAAAACAAATAACAATATAACCCAGTGTTTCAATTGCCAGTAGGTAACCCACACATACAGAATGTGCAATATGACCTCCAGGTGTGTCCTCCGCGGTGGCCTCCACCACCTGGCTTACTGCCCCAGAAAGGCAACGCAGTATGCTGTACCCCACTGTGCAAACTGTGGAGGAGGGGGCATCCGGCCTGTAAGATGCTCAAGAACAAACGCTACCTCCGCCCACTGGCAATAATGGCCAGGAGTTCCCCAAGTGCTCAGTCAGGGCCAAAATTCATTCTATTCCTGGCCCTGATCAAACAGTGCGCCTCTTTTGCAGGCACCGCCGGATGGCAAAAGGCACCCATAGCACCTCAGAATGGTACCCTCCAGAGCCCCGCACCCTCAGGCGCTCACTGGCGACGTAGGTGGCCTCAAAGATATTTTCAATATGTTAAAACAACTTAACCTTCCAGTACTTATACCAAAGTTGCAGACATCTATCACCAACTGCAACAGCACTTGGGAGAAGCTAGAAACCACCATATGGCTTCTGTCCGCCCTATTGGGGTAGATGACGACTGTAAGGGGAGGCATAACTTTAACTCACGTGCTCCTGTGGAGTACAAACGACATCCACAAGCAGCAGCACGAGCTTGACAACTACCTACGGGGTAACAAAATTGACGTCGCATATAATTTCGAAATAAATTTAAAACAGAAGCACACCTTTGAGCTTCAAGGTTACCAAATATTTATGAATGACAAGATTGGCGTTTAGCTGTTTTATTTAAAAATACAGTTGCTCATCCTTCTGTCACGCTACCCATACTGGCAGCGCTGGAGTGCCCGGCTCTCAAAACTCGTGTTAACAGCAGTACGGTGATACGGGTAGCACTTTATCGGCCCCCTAGCTCCCTAGACTTCATGCGAGACCTTGAAGTAATCCTTGCTTTAGAGGACCACGTTATAATTCCAGGAGATTTCAATGCTCGGCAACCCTGGTGGCATTTTCGCCGAGGAAACGCAGCCGTAAATTTCCTGGTTGAACCTAAACAAGAGAATGATGACATTAAGGTACATCTCCCCCCGGAGCCCACCTTTCGGTATAGATCAGGGCACTTTGATCCTGAGCTTTTGGATCTCTTACTTACAAAAAATGCGACACTTTCAAATAACCTCACTGTGTATCGCAGTCTAGACTCCGACCATATTCCTGTGCATTTTGGTATCCGTGGTGCCGTTACTTTTCATGACTTATTTCCCGGTGGACGCCAAGTGTAAGGTCGCCATGTATGCTGATTACACTGCAATACACAACCACAACCACAACAAAAGTCCTCGTATTGGCCTTACAGAAATGCAACAGTATGTAGGCCGCTTCCTCTCGTGGTTCCATGATTGTAAAATTAAAATTAACCCAAGCAAATGCCATCTCAGCTATGTTTGAAAGCGGCATCACACTGTCTACTGCCACCAGATGATGTTGCTTCCCATAGGGAGCTCACTGGAGTGGAAACTGTTCTAACTTGCGACTACGCTTGTGGACATCTATGAAACAACATGAAATCAGACAAGCACGGATAAAGGCGGACAGTTTCTCTGGACGGAAGGAGTGACTTCAGACATCCACACGAGGTTAGTGTCATATGTCGTGAGGAAATACCAAGTCATAGATCCGTGTTTCGTTGGGTGTCTGAACTCAACGACGGCAGGGACCGTGCTGCACTGGGCGTCCTGCAACTGCTTGCAATTCAAACAATCCCCAGATTGTTAATGACCCGGTAATAGAGAACAGACGAATTCCGTTTCATGAACTAGAAAAGGCTATATGTCTATCACGAGGAACCCTCCACCCTATAGTCCATGGAGAAGAGGTGTGCACAATGGGTGTCGCATACCCTCACCATTGCGCAGAAACAGAAGCGTGTAGAGATATCCCAGTAGTTGGTGCAACAGTACAGCGCAGAGCCAGAGGAATTCTTTCAGCAGCTGGTCACCAGTTGCCAGTCCATTGTCAACATTTATGAACTAGGGCTTACTGTGCTACCACATCCTCCATATTCGCCGGTTCTGGCACCTGGCAATTATGCTCTATGGGACTCAATGAAAGAGGTCATGCAATTGTGTAACAGTGACCCCCAAAGAATGGTTAGCTACGCAAATACGAAAGCTGCCAGAACGATGGAAAAAGTGCAGACATTCGTGGGGAATGTCTATAATATAACCGAAATCAGTTCTTCAATAAATGGTGCCTGTGAACAAAAATAAGTGCCAATTACTTTTGAATGCTCTAAGTGTTTAGAGCAATTGTTTTCTTCTTACGCCACTGCGAACAGAGTGTGTTTAATACTTTAGCTAAACATACAAAGGGACTGTGAAGAAAACAATTGCTCTAAATACTTACGGCGTTCCCAATGCTTTTCTATGTTTTGCTATAGTATTAGACACACTCTGTTTGCAGTGATGTGTAAAATTAAAGCGAGCAGAGGTGGAAATATTATAGTTATACACAAGAAAAGGGTATGAAAGTGACATAAACTCATTAAATAATGCAACCCTTGTGGAACAATTAACGTCTACAGTTTTATGGAGTTAGACTGAACGCTGCAGCAAACACACTCTTCCAATTCTCTTACACTTAGCAACTAAAACATTTTCAACAGCCTCATGTAAGTTAAAGGAATAGCACCGCTAAAGCAATTGATCTTGACTTGGGCATTTTGTTTCTAAGAAACGTTTTGATTACCTTCAACTGAGAAAACTGTATTTCCACCATGAGAGCAGCTACTGGAAGAGTGAAGTAGAGCTGAAGAGCTGTACATATAGCACGTAGACTGCACACAACAAAGATATTTTCAGCAAACGGAAGTTTTGCCAGATATTTAATTAACATGTTTTCCTTCTTTCCAAATGCTTTCTAATTGAGTGTTTCGAGACAAGTGGATTTGTTTCAATCGTTCATGATTGAACCTGATTCGTATTTCCAAGCAGACGTTTTGCTCTTTTCTGAATGCCTTCATTGTTTAAACTTAAAGAATTAACAGGGTGTAAGAAAGAAAATAGTTACTGTTATTACGCCGGCTGGCAAAACATTAGCTTATGGGTTGATTAAAAGTATTGAGAGAAGCAATGGAAACCGTGTCTTGAAAGGACTTAAGTGAATCCGCAAATCTGAGTTTTGAAAGGCTTAAAAAGGTACTCGCATCATGGGGACGTGTTGAACTTAATATTGCATCAATGTTTCGAGCTTTCGGTGGTACTTTAGGTTCTTGTCCTATAGCTTAAAAATTTCCTCTTAAGGTGACTAGATTACTATTTGCAGAACTGCAGTAGTTTCGAAACTAGTTTAATATTTTCCAATACGTTGTTTCCAAATACCATCAGCAGGGAAACATCAAAAGTTTCCATATTTTTTTCTAAAATTGAAAGCTCTGTCCCTGTCTGTTGACTTCTTACTCTTAAAAGGCATAAATAATAGGCACCGTAAAATGTGTATGAAGTTCTGTTGATTGAAAACAAGAAATGAAATACGGAAGTCTAGCTAGATGGTGTTTTCAGAATTATTGTAATACGACCGTCAGCTGCAAAAGCACAATTAATTACGCTTAGTTACCACAACCCGAAAAAAAAGCTGAAGAATACCACAATCTTTGTATTTTCTCACTGAATTTATTATGGAGTTACTTAGTGCCAAATTGAAGTTAAGTGCCGAACCACGTAAAACAGCATTTGGAGCCCATGCTTCACTTCTTGAATATAAGTAAGAGTATTTAACATCATAGACGCAGCATCGTGCTATCCTTGACCTCTGGGCCTATCAGTTCCATACTCAGCTTCTCTGAATCTGTTAGTATTTATTACTGCAATACTCTCAGATCATGGGTTCTTACCTCAAGAAAATCCTGAAAACGATTCCTTAATTACGAGCTACTGACTATCTCCTTTGTTCAAATCTAAGAACAAATATCTTAGAACACTAAATTAGTCCGTTCTCGATAAATGGGAGATTGTGTCAACACTAAGTGAAAAGAATAGCCGTAGTTTAACTCTAAGGATGATGCGCACTAAAACGCCATCATTTAACAGTAGTATCATCTCGTTCGTATTTTGGAATTGAAATATATTTACTTTTTCATTGGAAAGGTGTACCCTCAGAACAGGAACATATCTGGAGAGGGGGTCACTTTGTTTCCGTAGTTTAGAATCGCGATAACAGCGGACAGCAGGTTGACATAAAGCTGATGACCTCGTTATAACCGGTAGTCCTAAAGTTATAGCTTCCATTGCTCATGTCCTTCATTCAAAAGAGCATACTATGGGTTTGTCATGTTTCCACATGCTGAAAGTAACACACGCATTTAAATGGATAGCTAAGGTTTGATGTACTTTTATTTTCAAGCTTAGGCCTTGCCAATCTGTCCATTATGCCATGCATTTTCCCCATCTTTGAAGAACTAGCAAGCTTCACAATACGTACAAACGCCGTTCAATTTTCTGACATGTGCCGTTAATATAATGAAAGTAGTCAATCATCTTTTCGTCTTTGCGTCTCTTGGGAAAGGACCCCACGTTTGTGCTTACATTGAAATAAACCTCTGCCAGTGCTAAAGGTGAATTTTTGCTGATTCTCTTCAGGTTCAGATGGACTATGTGTTGTTGGTAAGAATCAGCATCTATTGCTAGTGATCCGCTTTTGAATTGTGTGTATCTAGAGTTTATAACCGATTTGTTTTCACCGTCGGTATCATGTTTTCTAGGAAATTTTAAATTCGCGGGCTTCCCCAGTTTAGTTTCCAAATTTTTTCAAGCCCAATTTTAAGTTTTGAACCATGAGAATGTTCCGCCTTTTAATTTTCACAACTAATTTTAGTGCGTATCTGTTCTGGCGTGTACGTGACCGCTAAAACATCGTATCTATTTTCGTTACTTCTGTAGCTTGGCAGGCTGTTAATCTTCTGTTTTTAGCACCACTTAAGTACGACCATTTCTCAACAATGGGGTTTTCACTCAGTGCAAACGTCATAAACGTGCAAAACCACAATACGTTTTATATTAATGTAAGTAGAGCCCAGTAGAAGGGGATATAAACTGTGAGACACAGATACTTGGTGTACATTGTTTTCAAAACAATGGACATGTTCATGCACATTTTACAAGAAACAATCAAAATATTCACTTAACCTCCACTAGAACTACACTATGCAAAAATGGAGTTTTACATTCCTGTATAAAAATATATAATTCACTGCCTAATAACCTTAAAGATACAGAAAATGTTAATAAATTTAAATGCGGTGTGAAGGTTTTTTTGAAGGAACACTGTTTTTACACAGTAGAAGAATATTTGAAATTTAACAAATACCCTTATGTATAATTGTACAAGTATTTATTGTAAATAAGTTTATGTAATATAATTACTTTTGACGTATCCTATATCAGTGTACCATGTACAGTATCTGATTTTAAAGGACTAAATAAAAAAAAAAAAATAAAAAAAAAAAAAAAAAAAAAAAAAAAAACATTATGACAATGTGCGATACGCTTTCTATTCTAAATGTTTCCACATTGTCAACACGCCATCCGTTAAGAACACGAATTGTTAGCTTAGGTAAAAGCCTAATGTTGTCATCACCAGTTCATGGAATTGCGCAATGAAGCTAACACAGCTTGCCGACTACCATACGACTGTGATAAGAATGCGCAGCATTAAGTATTGTTGTTATTGTTAAGCAGAAAGAGTAGACACTTCTTTTGCCAGCATGTCATCGGCAAAAGCACCTGCTTCAGCATTCTTGGATGAATTCAGTATCAGAATGCCTTTTTAAAGAAAGTCAAGGTCCTTTGTGGGCCACCTTATTACGGGAGACCCCCCTCCCGCAACGTGGGGTCAGTCATTGATACACAATATGTTAGCACATAAATAACGGAATTATTTGTCCGTAGTACCGCAAGACAGGCGTACGGCGTTCGCAGCAAGTTGCTAACTGTCATTCCTTTCTGTTCATCTGATTTTTGTTCAATCCGTAATTCGCGTTCTTGAGTAGTGTGTCATTGGCGTGCTAATATTTTACCTGTATTACAAAAGATTGCGTGTTTGCATATGAACTACTTCTATACAAGCAGCCAAAAGAGCCCTTACGGATGGCGTTCGTGTTAAGGCTTGTTTTGGTTAACTTCAACCTAAGGATAAAGCAAGCGCAAGTTCATCCCTTTTTTATAGGCTTTCTCTCAAACATAAGACCGTGGCAATTAACCCAAATTGTGAATACAAATTTTGTTATTTTACTTTTACCCCTTAGGGTAAGCGCATTTATTTACGGACTGTGATTTAGGTAAGTCTCACCGTGCGAGATGGCACGGCGGTAATGTGTGCGACTCCCATTCAGGCAATCGAAGGTTGGAACCCCATCGACCACGATCTCTCACTGTGGGTTTTTCGAGGTTTCTCCTTTTCACTTCGCTGAATTCTGGGGCTCTTCCTTTCATACCACGATTTCTTTTCCATCATTTCCCTTTGTTCTAATTACTTATCAACTTTCGAGTGTGCTTTCAGGCTCGTGGTCTATGGCGGTGCGGACAGAAAGCAGGAATGCTATTCTCGGCGCTGGGTGGCGCTGTGTGGCCACTATACCCACGAGGAGAACTCTCGGAACCTGCCGGAGTGCTGGTGACTGGTAGGAGGGACCTGACGCCGGGATGAATGTCTCAGCATTTGGTAGGGACTCCCGCATGTTTCTGCGGCCTGTGGCTCCTTACGGTTTCCTTACATCATTCCTCCCTCCTGAAAGGCGTTAGCACTAACAGCTCTGTCTGTATGGAGGTCGCGATCTGCTAGCTGTCCTCCTCCGTTGTCTACCCTTTACTTCACCTTTTACGTATATCTTACCAATTTCTTTCTCGCCTCATTTATCTACTCAATTTTGCATAAGCAGTGCTGCGTTAATATATAGTTTTGTATTCATACTTATATAGTAATACTCAAACTGAAGGCATCTTTATGAGCTGTGAATGCCGATATTATTTAACTGTAAATTGGGTTGGGAATAGTAAGGTACGTATGCAAGTTTAACCTTTAGCACGTGGAGGATCCGGTTTAGCATCCGTGCAGCTCATTGTTGAATTGACTGATAATTTATTAGAATACTGAAGGGCACGCTGTCGGAAACATTAAGCATTAGTAAACAAGAACTATAAAATAGCCAAAGGGTTCAGACACACAGAGGTTTCTGCCTCTGTTGAGGATATTCCATTGATAAGCAGAGGTTTAACTAGTATTTCAACAACTGAACATCTTGGACGCCTCCGCACCGCAATCAAGAGAACCCATAAATATATGCCGGCCTGTGAACAACACTTATATAACGGTTTATACACCTTATTTATTCCTTTATCAGCAAGGTTAGGATTTTGAGGAAATAATTTGTAATTTAATGAAATGGGCCACTGAAATAGAGGGCATCATTTCAAATTCCAACTATACAGCATTTTTGCATTCGTTTGCATTTTAATCCAAATTATTAAAACCATGCAAAACCCACATGTTGGCAATCTAAAATCCTACAATCATAAAATCGCACGTCCATTATGCCATAAGGCGTCCGCAATAGCACATACAAGTGCGCACACCCACACGGATACGCACACATACCGGGTGGAAGGGAAGTCAATACATTCATTTAAACCAGTAATAGATCTCGATATTTGGAACACATTTTGTATCTTACGTTTTTGTCTCCGTCCATTTCCTTGGGACATATTTTAGTTTTCTCGAAAACAAGCTGGCAACACTGCAGATTGTGTGTGTGTCACTTTCCCTAGCTCAGTCCATACACAAATACAGTAATGGTGCTTCTTGAGAACACAAATACCATGCCTTGTCCTTTTGTGCTTACTGCGTGAGTGCAGGCCAATCAGAAGCGTTAGCTCCTAAAACATTAAAGCGAAAGTGAAAGTGCCAGACCTGTTTACATCTACAAACCAGCTCAATTCCCTGACCAGCCTCAATGCAACGTTGTCGACTTACTGCACGTGTGAAAAAGCTGCTTGGAGTATTCCTTCACAGCTTTTATGTGATTAATTATTTCGAAACCTTCTGTGATGTCGCATAATTACTACCAAAGCCAAGTCAGAAATAAGTTACTCGACGCATCTTACAAGTAACAAACTGTTATCTTCGTACATTCCTGTGGAATTACGCATCCAAGTTGGATCAAAACCTATTTAGTTTTTCGAAATCGGCTAGTCGAAGAACAAAATGCCATTAGACCTTTTTGTTTTTAATGCTTCTATGAGGCATATATTAGAAGGAATTTAATGACTTCCTTTCCATCCTGTATATGCGACATACGCACATATGCACAATCACAGTTAACCAATACACACACATAGAGTTGACAATACTTGTGCACATATACGCTGACAAAATATATAAACTTACCCACGCGCTCACAAACGCACAAGCTCAAATTAAATGCAAATACGCGTATATACACCCACACAACTGCACATGTACACAATTTTGCACCTCTGCGCTCAAGTGTGTGTGCAATCACGCGCGCTCGCGCGGGCGAATGCACACACATGCACATTCAAACACACACACACACACACACACACACACACACACACACACACACACACAGTACTATCGGTAGAGGAAGAGGTAGAATATGTACGGAGGGGATTCCACACTGAGCCTATGCTGACCATTATATGTCAGACCCCCCGGAGGAAGGGATGGAATGAGAGCGCTCTAGGGGCGTGAGGGAACCCGGACGAACAGCGAGCCTGACGTAGGGTCCCTAAAGACAGTAGGTTGGCCAGGCAGCCACCAGCAGCATGGGTTTCGACAGCAGTGACCCCGGCAGGCGTGGCAATTACAATGGCACCCATCTTACAAGAAAAGCAGTTACATTGTGCAAATCCTCCACACGGCAGCGCTAACTCGTCCGTCGCCAACACTTCCGAATCTGAAAGGCTGGATTGAAAACAAGGTGAAATGAAATGGATGGAAATTTGGGGATGTTCCCAGCATTCGTCTGGTGAACCGGGAAGCCCTCAGGAATCGATCCCAGGACCTCCCAAACGCGAGCGTCACGCGTTACCGCGTAGCCATCTCGCTCCATCTGTGCTATCGGACTAGGTTTGACTCAGGACCACCAATATACACTTCACTTTTTTTTTAGTTAACGTCCTCCATCGTGATGTCATATCGGACGGTGAATGAATGAAATGGGTGAAATGATGCTCAAATGAGCCCGAGGTCCATGGAGCTTTAAGTTACCCGACATTCGTCTTCTCAGGATAAGGGAAAACCTCGGAAACAACCTTGCCCTAAGCGAGATTCGAACTCGCGACCTCTTAAACGTGATGCAGACACGCTAACCATCACGCTACCGAGGCGGGCTACACACTTCACGCACTCAA